>BSAI01000134.1:376064-405513 GCA_036245035.1 Adrianichthys oophorus
TGTGGAGTTTGCATGTTCTCCCCGTGCATGCGTGGGTTTTCTCCGGGGACTCCGGCTTCCTCCCACCGTCCAAAAACATGCTTCATAGGTTAATTGGTTACTGTAAATTGTCCCTAGGTGTGCATGTGTGTGTTTGTGGCCCCTGCGACAGACTGGCGACCAGTCCAGGGGTGTACCCTGCCTTCATCCATGAGTAGCCGGGTTTGGCTCCGGCAACCCCGTGACCCCGAAAGGGATAAAGCGGATTGGAAAATGAATGAATGAATGAATGAATCTGAGATTTGGCGATTTTCAAGTACATGAAAAAAGCAAAATACTATTTGCTCAGCTGGCCTTCGAACCCATGCATACCATTTTTACGACATTCCGATAAAATGTGTGCAAGCTAGACAAGATTGCAACTGTTACGATCTCGCCACGCACACGCCATTTAAAATCTACAACTTCTACAACAGTACCCTCCACATCCAGTTTGGTGGACTGGATCTCCTGAACTTCCATTCATTTTCTTAACCTGATCTTAACCTTGGAGGCCAAACTTCAAACTTTTCTTTTGTACAATTTTACAATACCAGCCTGAAAACACTTAATGTGAAAGTGTCTAAAGTGATCAGTTCAGACTAAGTAGGTTAAGCATCATCACTAAAACCCCATAGTGATAGACTGACTTTTTAGAAACGAAGTGATAGAAATCAGTTTTGATCTAACTATAAAACTAAAAAGTAGTGCTTAAGTTTTAGGAAACAAGTGGAATTTTATGAAAACATAAGATTTGTTACGTTACACAAATAAAATGATTAAGATTAAAAATGTTTCGATTAAGGTCTAATCAAATGAAATATATTGAAAGTAACTCTGAGCTGCAGTAAGATGAAGTGAATCAGAATAAAAAATCAACTGACAAAGAACACCACCTAAAGGTGCCAAAGAGGCTGTGGAAAATAAGGGTAATTTTGGATGCAACTCTTTTCTGTTTAATTCACAGCTGATGATTTAAAAGGTCATCATATGTATGTGTATTCTACAACATAACAAAAACAAATAGTTTTTAGGTTATTTGGTGAATTCAGTTTAAACTCAACTGAGAATAATGACTCTAAACCAGTGGAAATTAAAGGAAAAGCTCACAGAGGAAAAAGTGAAATCAAAAAACTTCTGTAGAACTAACAGCTGCATGAATCTGGATTTAGAAAATAAAAGTCAGATTTGAAGAACAGATTTTAAGCAGAGTTGAAGAATTAAAAGTTTGAAAAAAAAACAAACAACCGTAGATACAATCAGTAAACATTATCTTTTGGCAATGTAATATCAACAATGTTAGAAGAAATTTCAAATGAAAACTGTGGTCTAATCATTGACCCCATAAGTGGCCGAACTAGTTTGTTTTGCAGCATTAAGGTAAATCTAGGAGAACACTGTAGTGATAGCATTTGTAAATTTAAGAGTTTAACTGTGATTTTAGCCAAACTAAGAGAACTCCATAAAATACAGAATATGGGGAAGACCAAACTGTTATAAATATGTAATGACATGGTTAGTTATGAAGGTCAGACGTAAAAAAGCAAAAGCCACTGAAAGCTGACTAATGCTCTGATATGCTTTCCCTGCTGACCAAATGTAACCATAACTTAAGGATAAACCAAAACTACTATTCCAAAATAAGAACGAGAAGATAACACATTAGGTAGGCGTAGAGAAATAGTAAAAGAAGGGAAAATGACTAAATCTACTGAGCAGTATAGTAAAAGTAACTTTAAAATTGAGTTAATGTAAAATTTGTGCCAACAAATGTCTATTTAAGTGTCGAGTAAAGTTTGTGTGAACCCCACTGCTCATTTTTAAACATTTAAATGACTGATTTGACCTGGAGGGTCTCTCGGCAGCCTGAAACTCATGGGGAAATCAGAAGTGAATCAGAATGGGTGAAATCTAAACCACTCAGAGGGATGGGGGCCCTCGCTGACATGAAGGTCATGCTGACAAAGATTCTTGGATATGACTGATGGGACGGAGCAATGCTGTCCTGATGGGAACTCAGTTCAAGGAAGAATTCCCAGAAAAGTGACGGTGAAACTCTTAACGCCTCAGAACAGACTGGAGGACATGGTGTGTCTGGGCTGATGCCACAGAACATTCTGGAACTGCATGGTGATCCAGAGGTTCAGAGACAATCAGAATAACAGACCTGGCTGACTGGACTTTAAACAAACATCTAAAGAGAAAGTGGCTCCAGCAATAAAGAACTGAGATGCAATGCTGCCTCCTCTGCTGCTGCACACAGTGGGTCTGCCTCACAGTCCAACTCTTTAGACCAACTTTTACCCATGATGCAACTTTTACAGATGGTGTGACCTGCTTTCAACAAACGCTTTTTTGGTTCATGTATGACTCCCTGATGGGGGATCCACTTCAGGAAATTTATAAAATAAGAATTTTAAATGTATTTATTAGGTCACAGAGCAAGTTCTAGTTGTAAAAATCGTTATTTTAAATTAATCTGATATCTAACCTTACCATAACTTGCATATTAAGAATGAATTATGTGTAATCTTAAAAAGACTTTTCAAACAGTGAACTTAGAGTAAGCCCAGTATTGCTAATAAGGTTCCATATAAGTTTTAAAATTCAAAGGTTGGATGAATAAAAATAACTTAGAGTGAAATTGGGTGAATAAAACTTTTAAAATATTTTAACTGTAGTTTGAAAATTAGGATGCAAACAAAATGCGTGCAGGGGGGGGGTCCTCTTGAGTTTATGTCTTAAATAAAAAAATGTACATTATCATACAGAGTACTGTAATAAAGAGCAAAATGAAATTTTAATATTGTTGCTTAGTCTTATGGATTATGATAATATGGATAATTGAGGCTTCAAACAAAACCAAGTTCATAAAATAGATTAGGGTGTTGATAACTTAAACTCTTATTGTTGGAGAATGCAGGTTGGCCACAAAGATGATGTTAAATTTGGTCATTAGGAGTTATTCTAAGCATGTGTGTAGTTTAGTGGAACACAATCACAGTGAATGTCCTGAAATTAAAACTGATAGGAGGAAAGTTTTGTAGAATTTTTAGTGTATGGGAAGTTAATGATTCATTCTTTTGTGTATTAAGTTCAACATTCTACTTTCATATGATTAATTCTTTATGAAAGTCTATTTCAACCAACGTCGTGATACAGTGTACATTATGGTGTCACTTGTGATAAATGATTAATGTGTGGTGTGCATGATGAGTGGTAAGTATAGTGGGGGAAAAAAAAGGATTTGATAAAATATTCAAGTTACTAACAATCTAAATTAACACTGGAACAAATCTAAACTGGGTTGCTTCCTGCTTTGCTGAGTTAATGCATGAGAGCTCTAATGTCAGTTTTGCTTGCACAGCATAAAATGTTTCTGGTCGACCAATGCTTGCATCAAGAAGACGCTGCTTCAGCATTTAAGATTTTATATGAATGTGGATTTTGTCCTGCTGTCCAAGAGTGTGTATAATTACAGAAAAGTGAGTGTTTATGCTGAGAGTGGAGAAAGGGATGTGGTAATAAGGCCTGGAGGTCCAATGGAGGTCGACAGCGTGAGCTGGTGTGATCGGGAATGCGGCATGTGCCGCTTGAACCACGGTCCAGGATGGAGAGGGAAACCGTGTGGATCTAGTCTTTGAAATTTGGGCGATTCATCTATCTTTGTTCCTGACTTTGTTCCAGAGGTCCAGGAGGGAGTGCACCGAAGCACTGCGATGGTGGTCAGCCGGTCGATGGGTCACACACTGGTTGGAGCTCATTCTATGTAACTGATCACAGGAAACACGAAGCAGAAAAAAGTTGGTGTTTGTTCGCTGATTGTTGATTCTCACAGGTATTTCTGGAGTGGAATTATAGATTGATATGTTGTGTGACTATGACAAATATTTTCAGGTACAGGTGTGGGCCCCAGAGGTGTGCATGTGTCCCCCTTTAGTTATTGATCGTGTTTAGTTATCAGTTATTGATCATGAATATGATCAGAGGGGGGAGCATTAGGTTAGACACAGATAATACAGGGTTTATCCAATTTAATTTACCGTTCAATTTGAGAAATAAACTTTCAAGTTAATCATAGAACAGTTTGTGCCGCAGTTTTTCTACCTAATGATAACATTTTTCTTTTTGCTTTTGCTGTTGTGTGATTGTGTTAGTTAGTGCGTTTTTATTTTTTCGCGATTCATGAGGTTATGATACCTCAAAATTATGGGTTTAAAGTAATGGTCACAGGATTTTTGTGAGGGTTTGGTTCGTGGCTAGTAGTTGTAAGGATGAGGCTGAGACGTGCGGATCCATGTGCAAACAGGGTTTAATGAAAAGCAGGATGAGACAAGGCGTGGGCGAGGGTCAACAACACAAGGAGCAAGGCGGGAGGAGTCGAGACAGGCAAACAGGAACATGGAACGCTTGGTATGAATGAGAGGGAAGCCAGTTCAAGACTACGCACAGAGGAGAGGGTGAGACTGGCATTTAAGCAGTGGTGTGATGACATGATGAGGAGCAGCTGGTGAAGACAAGATGGTGGAGGTCTGTTGCATGCTGGGAATTGGAGTGTACAGGAGAACAGAGGCTGTCAGTACTCTGGCGATGGGTCCCTCTGGTGGTCAGAGAGGGGACTGGACGGCCGCATACTGACAGTAGTATACCTGCGTTCATGAAATTTTATATTTTTAACATGTAACATCGTGTTTGAACACAAGGGTGTCTATCAATACGCATGGCATTAGGACACCTTCGGAAGGAGGTAAATGATCAACTTTGTAGTCGTTTCACGTGACCTTCGAGGGGGATGACTTTTTTTCTACTATTTCCAATTTAGTGCTTTAAAAACATAGCACTCTCCTCCATGGCACTAAGGGGTGCCATAGCTGAGAGGTCCCATGATCCCATTTGGTTTGCTTGTTTTTTTTCAGTAACGACCAAGACCTTGTGACCATAGGTGTGTAGGAATAAAAAGATTGATAAATTGAGAACTTTACTTTCTGATTCAGCTCACTCTTCATCACGATGCACTACATATACACACACAATGACCAAACAACACACTCTTGTGGTGCCCAAAGCAAACACCTCCAGCCCAGGCCAATTTATGCTTAAAATAAACCAATCAATCAATCAAGATAAAGGCTCCGGTGCTTCACACAGCTGGCTGGAACAGTTCTTAAGCACCCGCGGGCTGATGCCCATCAGATGACAACCATCAGTCGTGCACTGCACACATCTGGACTTTATGGAAGAGTGGCAAGAAGAAAGCCATTGTTCAAAGAAAACCACAAGAAGTCCCGTTTGCAGTTTGCCATAAACCACGTGAGTGACCCAGCAAACATGTGGAAGAAGATGCTCTGGTCACATGAGACCAAAATGGAACTTTTTGGCCTAAATTCAAAGCGCTATGTGTGGTGGAAATCTAACACTGCACATCACTCTGAACACTCCATACCCACTGTCAAACATGGTGGTGGCAGCATCATGCTTAGATGGAGCCAAACACAGAGCAATATTGGAGGAAAACCTGCTGAAGTCTGTACAACACTTGAGACTGGGGCGGAGATTCACCTTCCAACAGGACAACCACCCTAAACATAAAGCCAAAGCTACAATGGAATGGTCAAAATGAAACGGATTCATGTGTTGGAATGGTCTGATTGGTCAGGCTACATCCTCCTTAGACTGCCGGTACCCGTCAGCTGCCTTGGGAGTCCCACAAGCCAACCAATTTTTTAAAATGTGCCCGTTATTTCCTACAGATTTGATTGTAAAATGGCAAGTGCTTTTAAAATGTTATGGAATATAACCAAATGTTAGACGACTTTTGAAACTGAACTGAACAAACAGAGATCCCAATATTTGATGGAGACCCATTAAATTATTACATGAAAGCATTCATAACGGAGTTGAAAGAAACAACGCCTGTCTGTGTTTGAACTTCAAGGACAAGAACACATATGGTCAAACCAAAGAACTTCTAAGACGCGGTTGACTGACTCAAGAGAAAACATGAAAGCAAAACTAGCAGTGAGTGTGAAAAGACAAACTATACTCAGAATACTATGAAAAGAGCCTTTAATGATACAGAATAAAAATACAGTTCAGTAGAATATTTCCAAAGACAGTCCTGCTCCTCCTGACCAGGGTGAGGCGCTTATGAGTCAAATGACTTAAAGATATCGAGGAAAACAAAGTGACCTGTAGCAGACGAAGGCCAATAACAGGAACGATCAGTGTAAATCCCAAACAGGTAAAAATTGGAAAATGGATCTGTGACTGGACGAGAACTGAAATTCAAGAGCAAATCTTAACTTCTCTGAACGGGAAGGGGTAAAGATGAAAGAAGAGATTTTAAATACCTGGTGGCTCAGGTAAGTACTTTGTAATGGAACACTTCAAAAGTATCTGTCCAAACACTGCTGTTGGTTCAATGTTGGACTGACCTGGTTCCAGTTTGGTTTACAAACCAGCTTCAAACAGGTGATAGGGTTAAAACAAGTGACAGTGAGTTTCTCTGACAAGCCAATGAACACGGGGGAGGTCTGAAAAATAAGTCTGTCAGTTTTTAGAAAAAGAAAAGCAGGAGTTCAACCTCAAAATTAGAGGACTTCATTAGATCACTGCAATGACGGCTTCAGTTATTTCAGTCTCTTCTGCCAAAGCCTCACAGGATGCGAGTGAGCGGAAGGCCCTCTGGCTGATCCAGGAACAGCGCCTGGAACATGTGGTTGTAGAATTCAGGGTGGTAGAGGCAGGCCCGCGCGCAGTCCGGACTGAAGTTAAGCTCCAGGATCTGAGGCTGCATGGACCGCTCACCTGCGAGCAGACCACACAGAAGACTCAGACAAGCACACAGGTCTCTGGAGACAAACATCGCAATGTGTAGAAAACCTCGCTGAAAGCACAGTAGAGAACGGTTCTTGTACATACTGACAAAGAAAAACAAATGTTCACCATCTGCTCCTCTGTTCCACTTCAGCATGACGTCTGCAGCATAAATAGCTCGAGACGAGCTGTATGGACAGATGCCAAACGGAGGCGGCCGAGAAGAAGCTGCCTGAAAGAGTTCCCTGAAGGCTGTGAAGAGCTGAGCCTGAGAAGAGAAGAGGAACATTCAGAAAGCATGCTCGTGTGATTTGTCAATCACACGAGCATGCTCAGACCCAGGGACGTGCACAGGATTTCAGAGAGGCAGGGGCTCAAAGTCAGAAAGGGCACCAAAAACACATTTTTTGTGCTTTAAACAATTTGGAAATTGAGTAAAACTTTAACCTAAAGTACTAATAGACAACTACTCAGCTGTATGACCTGTACAGGTGAAAATGATACAATTGTCATTTCAACATGAGTTGAAGGAGGTTCTTTATTTTGGCATTTAAAGTGAGGTGAGAGTAGGGACAGATTTAGATTTTATGGGTGCTGGTGCTGAACCGGTTCTTTAGAAGTGGGTTTGTGTGGGTGGAGTGGTTGACCCCATCGATAAACTAATTTGGTTGTTGTGTAATATTTTTCTTGGTGTAACGGGCATTTGTATTTGACACCAAGTATGAAGAGTGCTATGAGTGAAGCTTGATGTTTGCCAAACTGTTCTGGTCGCTAAACGATGGAACAGCTGCTTCAAAGATGAAAAATAAAATTTTAAAAATGCCAGTTTTCTCAAAAGCATATAAATGTGACAAAGCACTGTCACAGGTTTTATTGCGGCCATTTGCTAAAATCATTTAAGTTCATGTTAATCTTTATTTATGTACACACAGCACCCTATATTAAAAAAAAAACACAAAACAGAATTTTTGCAGATTTATTAAAAAAGAAAAACTGAAATATCACATGGTCCTCTAAGTATTCAGAGCCTTTGCTCGGTATTTAGCAGCAGCACCCTTTTTGATCTAATCCAGCTATGAGTCTTTTTGGGAAAGATGCAACAAGTTTTTCATCCTGGATTTAAGGATCCTCTGTCATTCCTCCTTGCAGATTCTCTCCAGTTCTGTCAGGTTGGATGGTAAACGTTGGTGAACAGCCATTTTCAGGTCTCTCCAGAGATGATCAATTGGGTTTAAGTCAGGGCTCTGGCTGGGCCATTCAAGAACAGTCACAGAGTTGTTGTGAAGCCACTCCTTGGTTATCTTAGCTGTGTGTTTAGGGTCATTGTCTTGCTGGAAGGTGAACCTTCGGTCCAGTCTGAGGTCTTGAACACTCTGGAGAAGGTTCTGGTCCAGGATATCCCTGTACTAGGCCGCATTCATCTTTCCCTCCATTGCAACCAGTCGTCCTGTCCCTGCAGCTGAAAAACACCCCCACAGCATGATGCTGCCACCACCATGCTTCACTGTTGGGACTGTATTGGACAGGTGATGAGCTGTGCCTGCTTTTCTCCACACATACCACTTAGAATTAAAGCCAAAAAGTTCTATCTTGGTCTCATCAGACCAGAGAATCTTATTTCTCACCATCTTGGAGTCCTTCAGGTGTTTTTTTTAGCAAACTCCATTGGGGCTTTCATGTGTCTTGCACTGAGGAGAGGTTTCTATTGGACCACTCTGCCATAAAGTCCCAAATCCAGGTGTGAAAACTTGTTGCATCTTTCCCAAAAAGACTCATGGCTGTATTAGATCAAAAGGGTGCTGCCACTGCAGATTTAAGAACAAACTTAAAGTATCCATGGAGCTTCTGGCACCTGGGGAATTAGTGTCAGCCAACAACACTTAAAGGAGGACAACAGGAAGTTTAGGGTTGTCCTTAAAGGAGGACTATCACCATCCAACAAAAAAAAATCCCATTAAACATTGACTAGTACTAGCTAAAATCATGCCTTTATTTTTTCGATTCATTCATGACATTTGCTCTATAAATATAATTTTGAATTTCCCGTGACAGTCACAGAAGACGCCATGTTCGCGTTCAGCGCACCTAGCGGTCAGAGTGCGCAAATTTGTGCCATTGATGCGTGGCGTCACTCTGGGACAAAGCATCAGCAACAACGGCTGCCACAGAAGGAGACAGGAGTCAGTTTTTGGAAGAAGAAGAGCAGTTTTTCAATGATATTGAAGCGTTTGGGATTCAACCATATATGTATGAATTGGAATATTCAGAGGGAGAAGAATGTGAAAGTGATGATCAAAGTGATGATGATGCCTGGAGGATGGAACAGACTGAATGGTGCTCATGGAGCATGTGTGGACCAATGCCGATCGGTCATGAGAGCCATTGTTGCCTCAAGAGAGTTGGATGTTTTAGAAGAAAAAAGAGAAAACAGGTTAAGAATCTTTAAGGCATCCATCATCAACCAAAAGAAAAATACAAAAGAAGCAAGAATTCATACAAAGTTAGAACACACGACAATCTCAATTATCAGCTGTTATCGCTGTCTCTTTAAATGTGCTCTAATCAATGCGTCGTCTTGGACCTTCTTTGGACCGTCATAAATAAGCTCAAAAAATACACTTTTAACTTTCTAGTCCAACACAACCGGTAGCAATCCTCGTTGATCGTACACAGTAAAGCGTCAAAAGTCCACGCTGTTGTCCTGGAATGACGTATGTGTACTCCGTCAACGGCTAGTCCAATTTCTGTCGCAAGAGGCGCTGCATGTCTCATTTGGCAAAATTTCAGGAAAATGGCGGCTTCCAAAATTGTCACGGGAAATTCAAAATGATATTTATAGAGCAAATATCTTGAATGAATCGACAAAATAATGGCATGATCTTAGCTAGTACTAGTCAATGTTTAATGGGATTTTTTTTTTGTTGGATGGTGATAGTCCTTTAAGTAGAACAGACTTCGGTTAGTTTTTGAGACAGGTTTGGACCTACCTCCACCTCTTTCCAGGGATGTTGTGGATACTGCCTCTCAAACATGGGGATAAAGTCGTTGAAGTGCACCTAGACCCAGAGACGGTTACACGAATCAAAGAAGCAAACAGGAGCAGCAGAAATGAAAAGGGGAAAGCAAACCTGTTTAAGCTCCACACCCTCTGTGTAGTTCATGACGGTGAAGTGCTTCTGGTAATCGTCCAGGTGGTCCAACGAGAAGGCCCTGAAGAAACCACAATGTTTGCTATTATCAAAAAGTCATCTGACCCTCCCCATATTGTAAACCGCTGGTCCACGTTTGCTTTGCTGCTGACAGAGGAGCCATGAGGGACCAGAGGAGGGCTAGGTTCAACTTATGGACTTTCATGACTGATTCTGAAATGACAGGGCATGGTAAATGCATCCTTGCAAGGTTGGAACCTCTAAAGGTCAGAAGTGCTCACACAGCATGCCAACTCGCAACATCTCAGATGGGTCCTTTCCCTCAGGACCAAAGGAAACAGATACAAAAAAATGGAACGACCACCAAGTTCTGACAACAAACAGGTATTTGTGCTTCATTTAACCGATGTCCTGTTGTCAGTGGAACCCTGCAAGTCAGCAGCACCATGGTCCAAAGTGGGAAACCTTATTGTGGTCAGAACTGCGTTTTTAGCTACTCCCTCTGATCTACCCTGGATCAGGTGTGCTCAGTTCAGATCAGAACATGGAATAATCTGATCCAGTTACTGCACAACTTCCAATTGTGACCCATCTTTAATTGACGCTGGTCTCCGGGTTTAACAGGTGCTCCTTCCTGTTAGAGGCCAGTCTCCGTTAAGACCCGTCCATCTTACTCGGGTCACACACAGTCGTGCAGACACCGGGTGACTGTCGTATTTGTGTTGCGAGCCAGTGTAGTGATGGTCATAAATGGTCATTCAAATTAGCATTTAAACATCGTGCGGTGGCATACGCCAAAGAACATTCTGGAGAGGAATCTGCACCACATTTTGGGGTAGATCCTAGTCGTTTCTGTAAAGCCGCTAGCAGATGGGTGATATGGAGAAGACGGCTGCAGAAAAAGGAACAACAAGCAAACGATTTCCTGATGGAAGAGCAGAGAAAGAGAGCGACCAATTAGAAGAACTGCTTTGATCATGGATTAATGAGCAAAGACGGAAATGTGTGCGTCTCCAGGAAAATGATTGACAGCGAAGAGGATTTTTAATGCAAAGATTGATGAGGCTTCAAAGAGAAAACCGTTGACAGCCAGAGCAGAATACAATGTTCTCATTATTTCAATCAATCCATAAATGTTCGTCTGGTGTTTTTGTCTGCATTTTATGACTGAGTTTCACCGTAAAATGAACCAATTATCCATCACTATTCCATCTGTGATGGAACAGGCGCTGGTCTCTAATAAAAGCCAGCTGCCACATTTTTGGAATAAGCGCCGAGGATATTATTGGAAGATATACGGTAAGTTGGTTTAGATCTTCAATTCATGAGCATTTCAATTGTTTATCTATGCCAGAGTTAAGATAAAGACTAAAGACGTGAATACTGTAGGGGTGTACGGATCACTTGCCACGGTTCGGCACATACATGTACCGCAGTTTCCTCCCGCCCCCCTCCTCATGAGTACATAATTTAAATGGGGTCATACTGTGGTTTTCTTAAGTCTTTCAGAGTAAACTATAGCCATATATGACCATGTAATCCCATGGCACACGACAGAAAAAAAATATTTATGGAATATGAGTTATTTCCGATCTCTGAGGCTCCGCTTGCCGCTGCGTGCCGACCATTTCATGATGTCATCCTAGAGCCGCCTTTAGCAGCATGTTTAGCAGCGTTTCTTCCACGAAAACAAAAACCATCCAAACTTATTCAAAGATGGATGTGCATACCATCTATCTGCCTTTAGTAGCGCTGCACTGGCTCACAACACAAATACACCTGGCGCCTGCTCGACTGTGCCCGACCGAGAGGGAAGGGGGGGTTGGTTTTCCATGGTATATCCATTAATGTGTGTTTTCTTATAAATAGGCCTCAATGAGCAAATGTTTTGATGTTATAATACAAGCAGTACTTTATATGTGCTTTATAAAACATGTTCTGAAGCTTTAAAAATACATTGTATGCTTTAATTTTATTGTTTTTTTTCCCCCCATTTTAGTGATCCGAAAAATGATCAAAACCATGACTTTGAAACCATGACACGATCCGAACCGTGGATTTGTGATCCGTTAAACCGCTAAAATAATTCACGTTTTAAAAATATCCCGCAATGGGTGAAATCTGGGAAGTAGGCTTGTAGCTTTTTTCAGGCTGCAACAGTCCTCACTACACACTTTCTACACTTTACTCTTTGATTTAAAATCTCAAAGTTCAAACCCTAGAAAATAGTCCAAGATTATAGAAAGAAAATAAAAGATCAGCTCATCATAGAGATTAGGGTAGATTTGGCGAGCTGGACGCATTCTGTACAGGAGACATGGAGGAGACAGACTGACATGATCTATAGCCAATCAGGACACAGGATAACATGTGCTTTAAAAAAAAAAACATGCAAAATTGTACTGAAACAAAATCCACAAAACTGTGTGACGTAGAAGGTGAACCACAATACAGAAGGGGAACGCTGTCAATTTAAAAAAGCCTCTCTACATGTCTTACTTGTTGGCAAAACGAAGCCAGAACACGTGGTAGGCGTAGAGTCGCAGAGGCCGCACCGAGCGCAGCATCAGCATGTACCGAACGTCAAACTTCACCAACCCAACCTCCTCCCTGTGGAACAGCACCGGATCGTCAATGTACTTACACACCACCTGGAAAGACAACAAGAACCAACGTCAGCACCACATACATGTCTCACAGCTGGCTCCTCCGACCATCCATTGAGGATCCTTCTATTATTCTCTGCTTCTTTAAGTTTGGTCTGCTGCGGGGCTCCCTCCTGGTTGGACATTGAACACCTGAATGAAGGACTCCAGGACTTCTTTCCAGACGTTCAAACCTCAGCGTCATGTGGAGGCGCAGCAGAACTTCACCAGTCCCCTTTGCTGTATCTGTCATCTTGACCACTTCTTACACCTCAAGCCCATAGTTACAGGTGGGAGGATGAACTGCTAAACAGACATCTTTGCCCGTCAGACTCGACAGCAGAGCAGCCCACCTCTAAAACTACGTTCTCGCCGATCTCGGCATGTGGAGTTCGAGAAACCGCTTTCAATAAAAAGTCTATGTAAACCCTTGTTTCGGGCTTCCCCGTTCAAAACCTTCACATCCACGCGTCACTACACAAATTTAAAGTCCGTTTTTCAGGTTCTACGTACAAACCGGGCGTTCATTGAATGTGCACTTAAAGTTCAACCAGTTGAACTTTCGAATGGTTGAGCGTCAAACAGCTGAACTGTGAGCAGAGAAGATGAATAAAGACGCTTTCTTTTGTTGCAATGACCTTCCGCCAATCAACAGTAGCTCCGCCCTAACCGGCCTGTTCCATTTTTCTATGGACCCACAACCAATGGGGGTCCATTAATGGTACGGTTCGGTCCGGGTTCATGGGTTCATTTTATAATGGAAACGCTCACAATACCGGACTGAGCGGTACGATACAGCTCTGTGGAAACGAGCTACTAGTGTTTACTTCTGACCTGCTGCCTCCAGGTGGTAAAAAAACTGTGCTGGAACATTTTTGGTGTACGGGCATATCAAGTGGTTTGCCTGTTTCTGCCCTCCAGTCAACCAAAGCTCAGAGCTTCGTGGAGCTTTCTGTAACCATCACTGTCTCCGAATGTCCGGCTAAAAAGCTTTTCGTCTTCAACTTGCTACTTCAACTATTAAAAATGGACCGGAAAATGTCAAGTAGATCCTTTTTAGTGAGGGTCATATGACGCTGCAGAGGAGCTCTGTGGGATTGAGGACCCTACGTCCATTAGCTTTCATTCAGTTCTTGCATTTCCACAGATAAAGTCCAGAAACACCTGGTGATGTTTGCAAATTACTTGACATCAAATGATCGTGAAGATCTGTTTTTACCATGAAAGTAGAAACTGCTTATTCCTACTTTCACTCCCTCTTCAGTTAAATGAGCTTAAACAGACAAAAACAACAACTTAGTTATTGTCGCTGAACCCAGTCGTTCATGTATAAATCCATTCAGGAGTTTGGCAGTGCGATTCAAACCCGTATGTGTGGTACCTTAGGGGTGCTCTCTCTCTGCCTGATGATGTAGTCCAGGTTGTTGGTGATGTGCGTGTCCAACCCACGAGCCAAATTCCAGGGCTTACAGATCCAGTGGTTGTCCTCCTCCCTGAAATACAGACTCGATCAACCACGAGAAGCAAAAAACTAATCGGCAGGAAGTTCAGTGGAGGTCAAACCTTTGCTGCCTCTGCTGGAAATACTTGATAAACTGTGGCAGTTCGGTTTGTAGGTTGAAAGTTTCTGGGAGCCAGTCAGGGAGGGGCCCACCTCTCACCCTACGAGCCACAGAAGCAAGACAGTCCTTCACAGTGACCAGGTTCTCACAGGGAAACTGGTTCAGCAGGACATGAGGCCGCTCCTCGCTCAGCTTCCTGCAGAGAAAAGCATGGTGATGATGGTGGAAGCGTCCGGTTCTCCAGCAGAGATCGGCTAACCACGGGGACTAACCAGCTGCAACAAACTAGAACACAAACGGATCAGTTCCAAACTGTTTTTAATGTGAAAAGTTACTGCTACACAAACATAAACATACAAACAGTTCTCAGTTTCAAATCAGTTTTCAAGTTTTCCCTGCCGAGCTGATCCTATTTTTACGTGGGGGCGGGGCTTTGAGCTCTTTGGCTACCGGGACTGGTGTGACAGACAGGACTCCTCCCTACACATTTTCAACACTTTTCTCTCTGTTTAAGCTCTCACAGGTCATCCCTTCATAGAAAATAAGTCCAGTATTAATTAAATCATGACTTTAATCACATGAAGATTTACGTAATGTTGGCAGGTAGAGGACCACTTAACATCATCTGCCTCAACTTCAGAGTGCCGGTGAAAGCCCTTCCCTCTCTGTTAAGGTTAGAATCAGCATCAGACCCGCTGCTTCCGAGTTCAGACGTGCAGCATCGGTGCTGTCAGGCTGCATTTCTGACCCGAACTGTATGCCGGATCACAGGCGGTTTGTCTTTTTCACTCGTGCGGCTCATGTAGTTCATCTTTCCAGGCAGCGGGAGCAGGTATGTGTGTGTTTACTTTTTGTTTGTGATTTTTGTTAATCCACATTTACTTGTAGGTTTTGTGTTGTATCTTTTTAACATTGGCCTTTTAGAAAAACCATTCTGTATTAATAAAGATTCATATTTTCTATTAAGCTACTCGTCTCTGTCTTCCTGGTCGGAGATTCCTGCACTCATCTGTTTTTAGTTTTCTGGTGGCTTGCTCACCGCAAAAGAAACGACAATGCCACAACGTTGGCAAGCTGCACTCGCCACGTCTCCGTGAAACACGGCACAGAAAGAGATTGATTGACAAGCTCAACAGCAAAGTAGCACTGAAATAAAAAAAATCAACCAAATGGCAAGACCGCGAAAGGTGAACAGTGATATGGCGAGGGAAAACCGTACGGTAGTGATATTCTCTACCAAAGTGTATGAGGAGTCCTGTCACCCCCTGGGTGATGTCACATGTCTGGTTTTCATTTCACTTTAAGCTGATCCTAACTTGGAAGGACCAAACCGTTTCCCCCCGGCTGCTCTGACGCCTTTAAGTTCCACACGAGAAAACTCTCCGCATCTCACCGGAAGTCTTTGATGTGATTGTAGCTCCAGAGGATGTCGGCCTCCCCCTCGTCATCCGTCAAATGAAAACGGGGGTGTGTCAGGTTGTTGGTCACTTGAGACAACTCTGAGAAAACTCTGAAGAAAAAAAAAGAAGTTCACGTGAAAATGAGAAATGAAAGAGTAAAAGCTTAAGGAGGTTGAAGAAGGCTGTCCATTTGTGTTCCTCTGGATATACAGCACGTTCCACATTATTATTCAAATGTATTTAAGTGTCAAGAAGATAACATTCTTTGTTTTCAATGAAACTCATGGATGATTTTGTGTCTCAGGGCTCTTTCAAGGTGTAGATCCTCCAGAGGCTGAAGTTCTTCGTAAACCTTCTATTGGGCCCCCTAAACAACATTAACAAGCAGAAATGGCTGCAGTGGTCCAGACATACACGGAGACTCATTTTCAAACAGTTCTTCACTGATGACGGTCCAGATGGATGGAGTAGTGGGTGGTTGGTAGATGGTCACCATGTCCCAACAAGGCTGTGACGTCAGCAAGGAGGTGGTGGAGTCATGGTTTGGACCAGAATCGTGAGGAGAGAGCTGGTCGGCCCTTTAGGCTCCCTGAAGGTGTGAAAATGACCTCTGAAAAGTAGGTGGAGCTTCTGACTGACCACTTTCTTCTGTGGTTTCTTCTGTAACGCAATCATCTTCCTGCATGACGATGCTCCATCTCCTGCTGCAGGAACACTCCTGCATTACTGGACATAAAAGGAGATAAACTGATGGTGTGACCCCCATCCTCCACTGACCTCAACCCTATTGAGAACCTTTGGAACATCCTTAAGCCAAATATCTGCGAGGATGGGGGGCAGTTCACATCCAAACAGCAGCTCTGGAGGATATTCTGACGTCCTGCAGAGGAATTCCAGCAGAAACTCACAAGTTCACTGGATGGAAGAACAGTGAAGCTGCTACAAAATAAGGCTCCTGTGTTCAGATGGAACTGGACCTATGAAGATGTTTCTGATTGGAACAGCTTTGATTTCAGTAAATATGACCTCCTAATGCAGCACATTCAACCAATGATCATTTTCAGGTCTTTACAATCCATCAGATGTTGTGTAATAATGTGGAACAGTGCATTTGAAGGATTTATGAACAAAAATACTGTTCTCTTTAGGAGGTTTGTTCAGTAACATTTCATATTTACTCTAATATTAGAGTTAGGGACTAGAAGATTATGCTGACTGTCAGTTGCACTGAGTATCTAGAAAAATCAGAGAAAATTGCTTTTGTAGGATCCTTTGGAACACTGCAAGTAAGATTATGATAGGAAAGGTATTCAGGACGTGGCGCTGTGGAAACTCACTTGAAGATTTTGTCTGGGGGAAAGGTGGGACCTTGGACTTCCACTGGAAGTTGTTCCTGGTTCTCCAGAGCAATCGCCTGGAAAGACGGACCAAACGAAGAACATTTGTCAACAGGAAAGACGGTTGCTGCTCTTGGAAGGCCCGCCTCATCTTCAGATGTAGCTGGTATCTCCAGCTGAGAATATCTCACATCTAATCTAAATCCAAAAGTTTGAAACTGCAGTCGGCTCTGCTGCAGCCTCACGGTCCTGAGAAGATCGGGGAAGGGAGCACCTGGACAAACCGATTCTTCCTGCATAGAAGGTCACTGTGCTGCACTCTGGCCAGAACTCACCTCATAGTAGGAGTCTGCAGGCTCGGTCACTGCGCTGCTCACCCCCTCCAGCCCATCTGGTTTCCATGGCAGCAGCCGGCACCGCCTCAGCAGCGGGTCGGTCTCCCCGTAAGAAAAATCCCGAGTAACTTCATCTGTGGAGGTGAAGTCAGACTTTCTTAAAGCTCATATGATCTTTAAATTCACAGCAGAAACTCCAACCTCACTGAGGCGACCGGAGATGACCGAAGACCAGCATCTCTGTTCATCCTGTCTAACTGCTGTTAGTCTGACAGGAGACGGCGGGCTTCCCAGGAGCTGGTAGGTTCTCACCTCCTTCCTGTAGGTCCTGGAGAGGCCAGAGGATGGTGTAGGCCACCTGGCTGGGGATATGAAAGAAGGGAAACATGGCACAGCTGGGCCGGTCCGAGTGTTGCACTTGGGAGCCAAACTCATCCATGATGTACCAGACTGGAACCTTCTCCTCTGCTGACTGCACGGAAGCAGACATGGGCACGGTCATTTCTGGGGTCATCTCCACGCAGGAAACCATCAGGGAGCTTGTCTTTTCTTCAAAATTCAAAGCCCCTCCCACCACCACCACACCTCAGCTGTGAGCGGTCATGTGACCATGTTCTGACCACGTACCCCGTGGGACAGCTGATAAGTCTGGTTGTACTTCCACATAAGTTCCAATATTAACTCCACAATCTCTGAAGGGAGGGCCTCCCCATGAAAGTCCACCCCCATGAGGGATGCCATTCGGGGTAGCAGTCCTGGGATCTGCTCCAGATGCTGCCGGGCATGTTCCACACGGTACGTCCAGGCGTGATCAACCAGGAAGATGCTGCAAGAACAGCAGAAGGCACAGATGACCGATTATTGGCCAGGTGATCAATGTAATTTTGATGTTTATCGAGATCAGCCATTATTGTTCCAACAGGCCGATTTTGAACTGGTTATGTAGACCAAGGTGCCGCCGTGTCTCTGACCCTAGCCTTGTCCTGCCCATGGCACCATCTGATTTGAGAGGAAACCAAATTGTGCTGCTTAACTGACGATTCATCAGTCACCTTTTTCTCAAATTGGTTTTAACTTTGCTTTATTCACTTGATGAAACTGCATGGAGCTGTTAAATACATTATATTATTTATGGCTAAATTTCACATTCAACAGGAGTAAATTTACTAATAAAGACGTGTGAAATGGAACTACAGCAATATTAGAAAACAACCTCGTCTTCAAAAGACACAAAGGCTAAAAAACTTTCAACATCTGTATCAGAATAATAAATAATCCATCCAGCAGTCTCATTAAAGATGCCCAGACTTCCCGCTCCCCGGCCACTTCCTCCAGTGTTCCCACGCCAGCCGAGTGGTGGTCTTCCCCGAGGCCTCCGCCCAGTGGGACATGTCCAGAACACCTCAGAGGAAGGCGTCCAGGAGGCATCCGCACCAGATGCGCGAGCCACCTCAACTGGCTCCTCTGGATGTGGAGCAGCAGCGGCTCTACTCCGAGCTCTCTCTGGGTGACCGAGCTTCTCAATCCCATCTCTAAGTGAGCGCCCAGCCGCCCTACAGAGGAAACTCATTTCAGCCGCTCGTATCCGGAACCTCGTTCTTTCAGTCAAGACCCAGAGCTCATGACCATAGGTGAGTATTGGAGCAAAGACCGACCGGTAAATTGAGAACTTTGTGTTCTGGCTCAGCTTTCTCTTCACCACAACAGACAAAACAGTACAATGACCGCATAACAGTGGACGCCTGTCAATCGCCTGTCAATCTCCCCCATACTCCCAGAGCACCCTCCACAGGACACCACGGAGGACGTGGTCGAACGCCTTCTCCAAATCCACAAAACACATTTGAACAGGATGAGTGAACTCCCATGAACCCTCCAGCACCCTAGAGAGGGTGTAGAGCTGGTCCACAGTTCCACGACCAGGACGGATACCTCACTGCTGTTCCTGGTTCTGAGGTTCTATCGGCTGGACTCTGTTCTCCAGTACTCTGGCGTAGACTTACCCAGGGAGGCTGAGGAGTGTGATTCCCCGGTAACTGGAACACACTCTCTGGTCTCCACCGTCTGCCAGTCTAGTGGTACTCCTGGAACCTGGTCCTGGAGAACATGGTCCACTCAGACTCAATGTCCCCAGCCTCCCTCGATACCTGTTTGAAGCTCTACCGGATGTGGGAGTTAAAGACGGAGGGCTCAGCCAGACGGTCCCAGCAGACCTTCACCGTACGTTTGGGTCTGCCAAGTCTTTCTGGCGCATCCTTCCCCACCAGTGAATCCAACTCACCACCAGGTAGTGATCAGTGCACAGCTCTGCCCCTCTCTTTACCGCGGAAGGTCACCTGAAACGTCTACAAAGTCAATCATGGATCTCCTGCCGAGGGTGTCCTGATGCCACGTGCACTGATGGACACCCTGGTGCTCAAACATGGTGTTTGTTATGGACAAACTATGACGAACACAGAAGTCCAACAATAAAACTCGCTCTGGTTCAGGTCAGGGAAACCATTCCTACCAGCCACGCCCCATCACTGATGCCCGTCCGGCTTTAGCGCCCTCACCTGTTGGGGTCTGAGACCTGCAGGCCGCTCTCCCGGGTGACCACCACCTTACTCCTGACGTCAGCTGCAGGGTTGCTCTTCGTCTCCGTTTCCTCCTCTTCCTCTTGGAACTGCAGGATACCGAACACCTCCCCCGCATCAAAAACCTAAGGAGCAGAGGAAAAGCCATCTTCTTTTTTAACGCGGATAACAATTCATCTGGGGATACCTGAGGCGCATGCGCGGTAGACCTCGTGGGTGATCTTGTGGAAGAGGCTGTTCCAGAAGACACGCGGGACCCCGGAGGAGGTTAGCGCGGCCGCGTGCAGCGCCACGAAGGCCCCGAAGCGCTCCCCCTCACCATCCTCCGATGACATCCCTGCTCGCGTGCACACAAGGCGCCACCGGTGCTGATCCGCCCGCGCGCAGGACCGGCACGTCACCCGGAAGAAGTGGTCAACCTCCGGTTCAAGGGCTGGTAAACGTTTGTGCTGCAGTGCCCCCTGCTGGATTCAGAGCGCGTCACCATTCCTGTCTCTTCTTTTTGATCACGTTGAGCAGCAAGTGCTCTTAAAGTCTGCACTTTCAGGTTAAAAAAAAAAGGAAAAATAGATCTTTTTTTTTAATATACCAAGCAGTATTAGGGCCAGTTTACAAAAAAAAAAAAAAAAAAAAGGTTTTATTACAAATTTAAAGTCGTACATTTCCGAGAAAGAGTTGTAAGTGTTAAATTGCAAGAATAAAGTTGTACATTTACAACTATAAAAGTTATAGGCTAAACGTATGACTTTTTTCTTGTAAATTTACGTGTTTTAAAGTTGTAAATTTACAACTTGAAATTTCCTAAATGAACTAGGTAGTCTTCAAATGAACTACTCTCATCTTGTAATATTACATCTTTTGTTTGTGTCCCAATACTGTGTGCTACAAACGAGATGGTACAGAAAAATAACATTTTACTTAAGCATTTATTAGAGCTTATAACAAAAGTTAGAGGAATTGTGATGTTTTTGTATTTGCGGTTTACAAGCTTGGATTTACAAAGGATTCAATTGAGATAAAGTTCATCGCTTATTATTCCAAATGTTACATGACTCCAGCTGAGAATTGGAGCTGCTTGCATCACTATCTTTAACTATTTGTGTTTTTCTAGACAAAATATTTGTTTAAGGACGTGACAGGAGCAGATTTTTCTGTTTTAGATGCCATACGTGATATTTCAGTGCCGTTCTTTAGCTCTTGGAGAAATGGGAAACCTCAAAATAATTGTTCTTAGCTTAAAAAAATACATTTTGCTTGGTTGTTATAAAACACATACTTTAAGGAGTGTCTTAAAAAGTCAATATTAACAAGCATTACAGTTTGACATAAAAATATCCTCGCATTACAAGTGACGGCAGTTGCAGTTCACTAACTTTAACAGTGTTTTGTATTTTTCTTAAGGCCAACTTTCCATTCAAGAATGTGATGCAAACCAGGCAATACCAAATGCTGCAATTCCTCACAGAGCCAGTAGAGGCTGGTGCCAAGAAGGACTGATTTTTTATCATGGACTTTCATGTTAAATTTACACATCTTAATGTTATTCAACTACCCAGAATGACCAGAAGTACATTTTCAACAGCTGTCCAATGAAGAAACAAAGGAAAATAGGCTACAGCAAAAGAACATGCAGGCGAACGCTGCGGTTTAAATGAACCATTAAGATTAACAAAGAAAATATGTGTGAGTTCAAAAAGTAGCCGTGACATACTTAAGCCACAGCAGGCTGCAAAAAAACGGGGAATACCGTAAATGTGGAACATTTTTCTGCAGGTGAGACCTTTAAGAAGCTGAAGAATGAGTGCAAACAAATTCCGTTTTCTGCTTTTTATGTCACTTTGTTATTTTTCTGTTCCATACATCAGCCATTTCCCTCACAGGAGAATAAATAAACACCAAAAATCCTCTGAGCCTGAACTTCAACCAGAGAGTGGCGCTTGTGACCAAATCTAGCAGCCTTTTTTTTTTTTTTTACCAAAAGTGATAATGACACTTCTTTGGTTTTAAAAACCTCCACTGTTTGTGAAAGTTACCACTTGGTCTGGCCTGGAGTGGGTGGGGGGAAACACTGCCTCAAAATCTGAGAAGGAATCATGAACAAAGCGGAAGGCGAGAAACGCCAACACCAACAATTCTTGATGTCCCCAAAACGCACCGCGAACTGCTTTCATTTTCTGTAGAATTCCGAACCACAAAAATCTCCATAGGTGCTGAACAGAGATACCCACCAACCCTCCAGGAGAAACGGCATGGCTCTGCTTGGATCTGACTCGTCTGCTAACAGCAGAGGACATGAAGAATCAACATGCTCAGAATCTGGGTTTGGGAGTTTGACTGTTTCTTGGAACAGGACCAGAAAACAGGCTGGAGTTCCTCACATCTTCAGGAAACTCTCCCTGCTGTTGCTCCAAAACTGTATTCCCTGCAAAGGCAGAAGCAAAAGGAAATGAAAGCTGAAAGTAGAGCTGGGTGACATGGCCAAAAAATAAAATCGCAGATTTTTTTCACAACAAATGGCATTTTTGATTTTAATCAATTTTTTCTCCCTCCTTTTACTTTCTTAAAAAAATTACAAAATATATTAACCAAAAACTATTTTATTTTAACATCTCCTTTGGAAATCAGCTCAAACCCAAAGTTCAACTAAATCCAAGCTGTAAACATGTTTGTAGGTCAATGCAGCAGATGTTTTGTGAGCTACAGCTAGCTTAAGCATCCTATAAAGAGAAACACTTCTTGTCCGTTTCAGGCGTTGAAACTTAAATTTGGTGTGCTCCCACTTTTGGCAGTTACAACCTTCTGACAGGTTTTGCTGCGTGTGGTTTGATGTGGTTTTTTGTGGTCACAAACTGGCGACAAGCTGCACAGCTCATTAGCATAGCATTATAGCGTTGTAGCATAATGGCATCAGTGTGCAACAACACCGCTGTCTCCAATTCAACACTTTTTAAAAATTAAACTCTGTTGCTGCTGTGAGTCCAGCCGGGTTCCTCAAGCAAACCTCCTCTTTGCTTGCTGCCGTTTTCCTGTCTGCTCATTGCACAGAGAGATGGACTGACTTTACCCCGAACAACAGAAGCCCGAGAAAGCAAAGAGCTGGGAAAATAAAATTTCGATTTTCCCAAAAAGAAATCACCTAAACATAAAAATCTAATTAAATCGATTAATTGCCCAGCCTTAACTGAAAGGTTACGGCTTTGGTCGTATTTGTTTTATCCATCTGCGGAGTGTTATGTATTTTTGTGGCAGAGTAAGACCTCGCTGTGTTTTGTGCCTCTTTGTCTTTTTGTGATTAGTGTTTTCAGGTGATGGAGGCGTCTCTTAAATCTTTGCTTTTCCTTCATCCTTCACCTCTGTGTTTTTTTATGTGATAAAAACAGGGTCTCTTCAGAGTCTTTATGGCGTGGCTGTGGTGCAGTGGTAGGGCAGTCGACCTCTGATTGAAAGATTACAAGTTCGATTGCCGCCTCGCCTTCCCATGTGTCGAAGTGTCCTTGGGCAAGACGCTGCGACTGTAAAGCACTTTGGGACTTTAAGTTAGCTGGAAAAGCGCGATACAAGTATATGCCATTTACTATTTAAGCTTTGGCCCACAACCTCCTTCATAAAACACGGTGTAACAGGAAGACAAGCAGAAAAGTCACTGCTGGCTTTCTGTACCTTTTTGCACATGTTGATCTGCATTGCAGCATAGCTGTGGAGAGCTTCTCGCAGATCTTTGTCCTTCTCTTCTTTAAAGCGCAGAATGTCTGCCCACGCCTTCTGCACGTGCTCCCTGCAGACAAGCAAGGTGTGAACCGCAGCTTGTTGATGCTCTAGCATGCCTTCCATGCAGACTCACTCGCATTCAGCTGTTTTGACCCTCACGCTGTCCTCCGCCTCTGTGATCAGCTCATCCAGCATGCTCAGGCGTGCCTCCCGCTGCTCCGGGGCCTCCTGCCCAAACAGCTTGTTGGTCACACCTTTGAAGGAGAACGTGCGCACCATCTGAGGAGGAGACCCCCTTTTTTAAAATAAAGTCACAACTCTGTCATGGTAGAAGACTGAGGATGCCTTTCTGCGTCTGCCCATCACACTCCCACCACCATGCCCTGAAGAAACACAATGTGGAAGCAGCTAAAACTAGTTAAGCTAAACATCAGTGAATTGTTTAAGCAATCAACGTAAATCAACAGATTCTGTCGCTGAGAAAAGCAGCTTTGAGCCAACACTTTAAGTTAGTTATGAGGTGCACATCATAGAGTGTTTGCCCTTGTCAGAATCAGCTGATTGACATTTAGCGCGTGAACAGTCAAAGAGTTACAGTGCGTCAAACAGCGTGTGTTTTTAGGTGTTGCCTGCGACATCTCCGGTGTGAAAGGATTAAGTGCCATGTAAAATGAGGTTCCAGCAGAAGCCTCTTCTACTGATTGACAGAAAAAGCGTCATGATTTCATGTCTGGTTTCTCGTCAGCACCATTCTGAAGCTCCATACCCCCGTGGCCAGCTCGTCCCGCTGCTGCTTCTTAGAGATGAGGTCCTGGGAGGCCGTCTCCAGTTCAAACTGGGTCAGCTCGTGTTTCCTACACACCACCCTGCAAGACAGGTCCTGGTGAGTAAGCCAGGGTGAACAAGGAACTGTGACTGGTCATGGTAGACGAGTCATCATTATGAGTCACAGTAAGTGACATGCCAATCAAGTCATTTCAAACTGATTTGTCTTTATTAAGGATGAGCAACTCCAGGCCTTGAGGCCCAGTGTGTCTGCATGATTTCCATATATCCAAGCCCAAACTCATGACTGATTACCTGGTTCAGGTGTGTCTGGCTACTTATACCATGGCAGCATGATATGTTGGAAAACATGCAGGAATGGGGTCCTCAATGCCTGATCTGTATGAGTGACAGTGATGAGTAACGGTGGCCATAAACAAGTCATGGTGGAGGAGTATTGGTATAAGACTCATGTTGAATGAGAAACAAGTTAGAGTGAATGGATTGAGAAGAACTGCATTATAATAAACAAGTAACTGAGTCATAGTCTTGATAAACAAGTTACAAATAAAGGTAATTGCATTATAGTGATCAAGTCATAATAAAAGAGTCATGTAAAGGATCATGGCAACCAAGTATTGGTAAACAAGTTACGAGTAACAGATAAACCAGTCATATTTGTTATTTTATGTAAGTGTGACTCACTGTTACTTAAGGATGTTTAATCACCTGATTCATTGTTGGTAAACTATAAATCTCTGATCATAAGTTATGAACCGGTTGATATCTAATGTAAAGTGAAAGGTGTGGTCGATTCGGGGTGGGATTATATAAATTCACTTCCTCCCGCTCCCTTTCAAGCAGTGTATCTTCTGATGCCTAGTTGTCTTATGTTTGACACATTGGTTTTTTTCCTTTTCTTATTGATGTAAATCTATGATGATTGATTGTGTTACATATGTGTTATTCTTCCTCTTGCCTGCTTGAAATAAACCATTTCTAATCTAATCTAAAGTTTGAATTCGATGTTTGCTGACAGCAGCTTTAGTGCTCATGTGTCATGAACTTGAACGAGGTGGAACACATTTGTTTCCTCCGATCTCCATGGAAGCTTCAGGAGAAGTCTTTGCGCTGCTGGTACCTCAGCGCCTCAGCGTAGCACAAATACTCCTTCAGCTGGTCTGCGTAATGCTCCTCATCCTCCAGGATCTCATCTATGGATGCAGCATATCTGCAGGAATAAGAACAACAAAAGTAAAAAAGTAGGCTTCAACGTGAGAGTTGCTGTCACTCTGATGAAGTAGCAGTTTGTGCTCACGAGTCCATGTGATGGCCGGCGCTCTGTAGTCCATCTCCCATCACCTTCTCCACGCCGCTCCACTCACTGCAGCATTTCATCAAAAATCAGTCTGACTCTGATTCAAGTCTTTAGATCAACAAGAACCAAATTCCTTCCAGAATGTTTGCAGACTGACCTGAAGACTCTGCCGTAGTTCCCATGGACTTTGTAGACCGCATAGACTCTGTCCGCAACCCTCTAATACACACATTTAAACAAAAATACACACAAGCAGAAACACAAAGTTTTCACAAAAAGGTTTTCTAAATAAAATGATTTTAAATGTGAGAACTGCACTTTAATATACAAGTTTGTTGAAAAAATAGCTTCCTGTGCCAAACTTTGATTGAATAAACACAATTAAAACCTGCTGTTGTTGTAACTTGTGTACTTTGGTGTGCAGCCATGTTTTCTTAGTTTGAGCCGCTGTTAATTACACTGTCCCGATCCAATCTATAAACATCTCTATATCAGTTTCTATAATCAAACACCGAAAACAATATTTCAAAGGTAGAACTGTTATTTATTTTTAACAAATAACACCAAAAAAAAATCAGTGAATGAACACAAGAAAAATCTCAAAATAAGTCAATACATGTTGTGATCACTAAAAGGATAAGTGCTAGCTAAGCTTTTGTCTTTGACACAGCATCTGTTCTTTATGATAAACTTGGACAAAGGAACTCAGCCGGTAGGTTGATCCAAACGTCTGTGGATGTAGGTTCCCTCCCGTCATTCTGCCGTTTTTCTATACCTCAGTTCCTATGTTTTCCTGGAGACTTTAGTCGCTTGGTCTCGTTTCCGTGTTTGGTTTGGCCTCTTGGCTGCAACTTTTCCATGAAGACACTTCCTGTCAGACTCCTCTGAACAGTTAATGGATGTTGGTGGGTCCTGGTGGTTTCAGCCTGGTCTGAACTGATGGCACTGCTGGACATCTTTCAGTTTCGAAGGGTCATGAGCTTGATGCAGCTTTCATCTGCTGCACTAAACGTCCTTGGTTGACCACAACGTCTACGATCCCCAACATTTCTCTGTTCTTCTTCAAAAGAGCTTAAACATTTGGAAACGCCAGTCTGCTGTCAGACCTTTTTCAAGGAGAGACCTTGTTGATGCAAAAGACAGCACACCCTATGTATTGTTGCTGTGCTCAATACTGCCATGACACGAAACAGTCTTTCAGAGCCTCACCCTGGTAACATAGTTGGACTGTTTTTCCAGTTTGAAGCCCGCCAAACAGCTGTTTCTGTTCCTCTTCATGACTGGGTTTTAACTTTAGTGTGATGTTCTGGTATAATTTGTTGATCAAACTTCTCTGTAAAAAAATCCCAGACTCTGTGCAAGTGAAGCTTAAAGTGATACAAGTTGACCTTACTGTTGCCCCACCCAGGAACATTTTAGGATCACATGACCAATCCCATTCTGGACATGAGATGTTTCAGTGAAGAAGGACTTACGGCTCGCGCTCGCAGCAGCTGAGACGTATGACACTGCAGCTCCTCGCTGTACTGCTTCATGTCTATGAAGCACCTGACATGAAAAACGACACAGGTCAGGGACGCCACGTCTTCATCCTGGTTTCATCAAGCAGACAGTCCAACTCACTTCTGTGGACTCCTGACCCTGAAGGTGGCGCCAAAAGCTCTGAGTCTAGAGTCTGCCTGCAGAAAAACAGACGGACGTTTTATAGCAACTTACATTTTCCTGGAATCTTCCACAGAGGGAGGAATTTCCTTTACCTTATCCTGAAATCCTGTTTCATACACGGCTTCTTTCAAGCAATGTTCCTAAAAGAGAACACACTGAATTTAAGGAGTGAGATATATTATAGAACGACTTTGCATGTAGAAAATAAGGCCTGAAGTGGGAACTGACCACAGTTTTACTTCCTTCGCCTAAATTATGTCCCAAAAATGGCTAAACGGGAGGGACCATGAATTAAAAAAATGAAATCCACTTACCAGAAAAGAAAATGAAAAAATATGAAGGAGCAGGTGAAGGGGGTGGAAGCATTGATTGTATATGAGAACTGGACTGAGTGACCAAATCCTAAAAATGTTCTCCAGAGTTTTTCTGACCACAGTTCCAGCAGATCCATGACAAGAAGATAGTCAGTGAAGACACAGCAACACCTCAGTAGAGAAGCTAGAAACCACTCCCAGTCCTTTCATCTAAACTGACAGCAGTGTTTCCAACAGAAAACAGGTTTTTAAACAGACCTTTTTCATCTTTAAAGAAAATTCATCACGCAATGTTTGTACACTCCTGATTGGCGAGCGTGGTTGCCATAGAAATGCTGACTCAAAATGATGGTGGCGTCCATATCTTGAAAAAATGGCAACTGAATTGACTTTATTTGGTTGGAGCCAGAAGTGCGTCATTACTTCCTTCAGTGCGTGATGTCACACTCACTCACTCACTCAGTCCAGTTCTCTGGTACACTCAGTGACTGAAGCTTAGGATGGAGGAGAGGTTGAAAAGCAGACGTGGAGGGCAGGACTCCCAGACAGCAGTTGTTTGGATCAGGTCCATTCAGTTCTGTACCTCAGTGAGGAAGCGATGAAGTATCTTGTCGTTGGAGAGTACTGGATGAGAGGCCACACGCAGCAGGAAGTTCTCGAGCCCGATCCGGCGCCGCTCCACAAAATCCGGGTCCATGTTGTCTGCTGAGAGTTTGTGCCACACAAACTCTGCCTAAATGGAGGAGAAACACGCCGTTTCTGCTCTGCTCATACCAGGAGGGTCTTCAGAGAACAATAGAGTGGTGCAGAAGATCTGCTCATTGGGTCAGAGTAAACATGAACCGGTGCTGTTGCTCCGGAGGATGGCACAAGAACTCACCCTCTTCTCGGGCAGAGGAGGAACCACGTAGAATGGGTAGGTCAGGATCAGGTAGGCCCTGAGGAGCTCGAACTCGCTGTATCTCCTCCACACAGAGTCAGGAGGCTGCGTGCGGCCCTCAGCAGCAGCGTCCGCGGGCCTGCAGCGCCAGCAGGTGCGTTACAGTCTGCAGGGACGCGCGCGCATGCTCCGAGTAGAGGCGACGTGCTCACCTGGTCTCGATCAGGTACACCGTGAAGGTCTCCTGCATGCTGATGGCGTTCTTCCCGCTCCGCTTCTCGGCCTCGGCCACGCAGATCTCCATCCGGCGCAGCAGGTTCGAGTCCCGCTCCACCTGAAAGGAGGGAGCACGTTCACACAGGCGTCCCGGAGCAGCATCGGGTGACGCGCTTCACATGACAGAGACGTTACACATCCGCCGCTTCACCGTCAAGCTGGAGTTCCCGTCCGTGGACTCTCCGTCTGACGCTGCCGCCTCATCCTTCCCGTTCTCCGTCATCATCCCGGTTCCGGTGATACAACTGTGACCTGTCAAAACCTGTGACCGCAGTTGGCGCTGTTGCTTTGCTCAACTGTTAGCCAGAAGAAGAACGTTGACCGGAAGTAGCGGAGAATCTCATAGAATGCTCTGTTTTCATTGGATGCAGCGTCTAGCCATGGAAGAGGAGGATGAGGATGAGGAGGAGGAGGAAGAGGATAAGGAAGAGGAGCAGGAGGACGAGGAGGAGGAAGAAGAGGAGGAGGATGAGGAATAGGAGGAGGAGGAGGAGGAAGAAGATGAGGAGGAAGAGGAGGAGGATAAGGAAGAGGAGGATGAGGAGGAAGAGGAGGAGGAGGAGGAGGAGGACGAGGAGGAGGAAGAGGAGGAGGAGGAAGAAGAGGATGAGGAGGAGGAGGAAGAGGATGAGGAGGAAGAGGAGGATGAGGAGCAGGAGGACGAGGAGGAGGAGGAAGGGGAGGA
>BSAI01000134.1:405613-451990 GCA_036245035.1 Adrianichthys oophorus
AGGAAGAGGAGGAAGAGGAGGATGAGGAGGAGGAGGAAGAGGAGGAAGAACAGGAGGATGAGGAGAAAGAGGATGAGGAAGAGGAGGAGGAGGAAGAGGATAAGGACGAGGAGGAGGAGGAGGAGGAAGAAGAGGAGGAAGAGGATGAGGAGGAGGAGGAAGAAGATGAGGAGGAAGAAGAGGAAGAGGAGGAGGAGGAGGATGAGGAGGAGGATGAGGAAGAGAAGGAAGAGGAGCAGGAGGACGAGGAGGAGGACGATGAGGAGGAAGAGGAGGAGGAGGAGGAAGAGGAGGAAGAGATGAATGTTCCAGTGACATCTATTTAATGAAAATGAATGAATATGCAGACAGACGGGGATGTTTGTTTTTATTTTTGTCCATGAAAGTCTACAGTTCTCCACAGTTGCACAGACCTTGTACACATCCAGTTGTTCTAGTATTGAATCCAAACTAACCACTAATACACTGGTCAACATTTTTTTGTTCCTGACATTTAATGTTTTATCTCAACGAGGTCACCATTTCTGATGGCCCCGAAAATTGTTATTTTTTAATCTAATGGGCTCTCAGGCCATTAGATTAAGTGGACATGTATTATCAAAAACAGCAAATGTGCCATGAATTTTCCTTTTTCTGTTCTAACCTCAACCAGATGATCTGAGACTTCCCAGCCAGCAAAGCCACGTGGGCCCCATATAGTTTAAAATTGGGCAGAAAATGTGGGACCCAGATGGGTTTGCCTGCAGTTTCCATGGTGGCCCCAGCTGTGTTTGCCCACATTCGCTTAAGTGGGACCTGAGTGGGTTTCCAATAGGCCCAAAGTGAGTAATGAACATCTGAACCTATGTAGGGCCCATATTATTTTTCTCATGTGGCCTGGAAGTGGGATTAAAACAGGGCCAATATGGGTCAGAACTGGGAAATGTACCCAAGACCAATTTTGGCCCAAATAACATATTGCATATGGGTTTCATGTGGGACCTAGATGAGCTACCATGTGAGCCATAAATGGGTTTGTCCGGTGTTCCCATGGAGGTCCCACCTGTGCTTGCCCACGTGAGCTGGCAGTAGTAGGTTTTCCTGTAGGCCCCAAGTGGGTAACATTAGAACTTACAGAGAGACCATATTGTTTCCCATGTGGGCTGGAAATAGGAATCAAACCTGTCCCACCTGCTTGCCTGTATGGGCTTGAAATGGTTTCTGACAGGGATTTATGTCAGCCTAAAATATAGATAAGTACAAAAGAATCATATGGGAGCCATACGTTTGCCCATGTGTTCACTATGGCCTCAGAAAATTAAACTGACCAGTGAGCCATTAAGGGTCCACTTTTCCATCTGGCTTTCCTAAAACCCAAAAAAGATTCTGTAAATCCCAAATGTATCACAACAATATTCAAATAGAGAGTTTTCATCAATTAGAATGTCATGCCCTTTTGGCAACGGCTGGAAGTGCAGAGCTTTCACGCGCAGGACGCCAGTTTGAATCTCAGAGTCGGCAATTTTTTCTTTTTCTTTTAAATATAAAAACTACTTCATTTAATCAGGAACACAGAATGCAAAATACAAAGAAAATGTTTGTGATCCACACGACCCCACTAAAGTTTCAGAACAAATAAAGGTTTAAAAAAAAACACTCTCCTCAGAGTTGCCATGTGATTGACAATGATAAATATTAAAATAGAGAGTTTTCGTCAATTAGAATGTCATGCCATTTTGGCGACGGCTGAAAGTGCAGAGCTTTCACGCGCCGGACGCCAGTTCGAATCCCAGAGTTGGCAATTTTTTCTTTTTCTTTTAAATATAAAAACTACTTCATTTAAAAAAAAAAAACACTCTCCTCAGAGTTGCCATGTGATTGACTGAATGGATGGCATTTTCTTTTAAAGCATCTTTATTTATTCTGTGTTGCATGTTGATTAAATCCACTTTGTTGGCCTAAACTGAAAGAATAAATACAAGTAGCCCCTCCCATTTCAGTTTTTGCCTTGCTCCTCCTCCTTTCATGCAATGATCCATAAAAATAAAAGTCTCACTGGAAGGAGCCCTATAATGGATGGAGTTTCAGTGTTATTTTTATCTCTTTAAGTCATGGTAAGAAAAACAGGATTAATAAAGCTGAGCATCTTCATCCAGAGTCTTCATCAGTGTCTACAGGTTGTTCATATCACAGCTGAAGTTCAAAATGTTGCTGCTGGTTTCCTTCAATAATCACAGGAACTTCTATCTCCCGAAAGCAGATCGTTCTCATCGTGGTTTCATCGCAAATGAAACAAGCAAAAACAAAGCTGGAGACTTGGTCTAAAATGCTCTCAGGCTGAACCAGATCACAGTGAGGGTTTTGCTGAGTCATGCTCATTGACTGTATCCAAGAACTGTCCTGGGCGAGTGTGACGTCATCCATAAAAAGGGTTTATTTCTGGTTACAACCAAATGAAGTCAATTCAGTTGACAATTTTCATGATATGGACACCCCCACGATGGAGCCAGACATCATCAGAAAGAAGTGATTGGTCCGAGTCGTTTGGACTCATTGTTTCTGTGGCAACCACTCTCACCAATCAGGAGTGAGCTTTTTAGGAGGTCTCACCCAAACCACTTGAAAGTAGACTACACAAAATCGGTCCAACATTTTGAAAGTTGGATCATACACTTATTGATTTTTCAGCTTATAACTTGAATAACTTATATCAGATACAGAAAAAAAACCCATTAACATCAAGAAGATGTTAAAAAGTATCAGAGCAAGGACGGTTATTCTGACCAATAGAATGACTGAGCAACAGCTGTTTATTTCTCTTTAGAGGTCTTTTTTGGCTTCTTGGAGCCAGCAGGTACTTCCTGTTTGGAATGCCAGGGGGGAGGGATCACTCAGTCCAGTTCTCTTGTACAGTCAGTGGTCATTCTGTTTAGTGTTTCTCTTCCACAGATTCACACAGATGCCAGGTTTTAAACTCCTTAAAGAAATGTAGAAACAAGTTAATTTAAAGATAGATATTTCTGAAAGCTGAACAGACATTTGGAAACACTTTACCCATAAACAAAGCTTGGTTTCTGAATAACTTTGCAGCACGTTTGGTGAATGGATCTTAAACAGTAATTCCCCTCTCAAAACTTTATTGTGTTTGTTTCTAAGTGTTTTTTTATTGTCCTCATTGTGAACCTTGGCGCACACACATCCCTGACCCCCAGAGCCCCTGGTAGAGGAGCCCCCACCCAATCAGTGGAAGTGGCCCATTTGAAAACCCAGCATGAACTCCGTAACCGTGTGACAAAAAAATAAAGAGCTGTCCTTCAAACATGTCCGCAACGATCCGCATCAGCATTCCTGAGAATCCTGCAGCATCGTACCGTCCCGCCTCAACCTGAAGCTGCTTCCCAACAGTCAGGCCTCTGGTCCGCTGGTGGCTCTTTGGAGAACCTGGAGCATGATGGGATAAACGGGAGCAAACTCCTTCCCCTGCCGGGCTCTGACCGACTGCACATAGGCCTCCAGGGAGCCCCTAAGAAGACACGACGGTCAAAAGGAGGCCCGTTTTAGATTGGGTCATGTGCAGAACCAAGCAGAACCTTCAAAATGTGACAAGAAGAGGCTTCATCCCTGATGTACAAAGACGACTTTAAGTGTGTTAATTTAGCCAATCACCATCCAGATGCTAAACAAGGGGGGCATCCCATCACCATCAAAGTTTCAAGCTTTCCCTTCCTTCTCACCTTTCTTCATATTCATAGATTTTCTCAGTTGGAAGTCATGTGGGTTTAAATGTTTTGCTCAAGAGCACTGATTTTCTGGCGTGGGATTTGAACCCTTCCACTACAGCACCTGCTTTTGTCTTTCCAATAATCAACATTTTTGTTTGTTGCACCAAAAAGTTGCAAACAAACCAAAGTTCAGGCTAGTTCAGGTTAGCTGCAGGTTGTTCTGATCATGCTTCTTTTTTGTTCGTGTTGCTGAACCAATGTTCTCCGTGAAGAATGGTTCCATTAATGTTCTGAGACAGGTCCAGGTCAGGAGGAGTGCTGGTTAATGCCCCGCTTCCCTTTGGTTTAGTTTCACACTCAGGTCTCAGGAGAGAACCAAGAAAGGATTCAAGTTACAACTGGGACTGTGCAAGTGTGCATCAAATACGATCACCTGATGAGGGCGAGCCGGTCTCTTTCAGAGGGATGGTCGTCCAGCCACTGGGAGTAACGAGCGACGGACCACTCTGCTCTCTGTGGAGGACAGGACTGAAGGTGAGAGCATGTACACAGCGCTGCAGTTCACCCTCTAACACTTCCGACCGGGAGCAGCATCCGTCGTGCTGAACCCCTCCCACAGCAGTAGCTGCTCCAAGACGCTAGAGGCTTTCCCGCTAGCTTACAGCCCCTCACAACCCAATGTAGCATTAGTGGTGAAACAAAAATGGTGAGCAATATTGGAGCTATGCAACTGTACAGTTCTGATCCAGATTCCAGCTCAGTCGAGGAAAACAAAGACGTTCGTGGAAGTCTGGAAGTGGATGAATCAGAATGGAGCAGAGCAGGAGCTTGTGCCCCCCCCCCCAGCGTATTTTCTTCATCAAAAAAGTGAGCTTTTTCAAACAACATTTTTCTGTCTGCCCCTGAGTCACTACGATTCAAAGAAGGAAATGCTCAGAGAGGCAGTTTTAGGATACATTTTCTTTGTACATGTCTTTCATCATCAGAAAAAGGACACAAGAACATACTAAAATCACAAAAAAACTGAGTTTGATATGAGTTGATCTTTCATTTCAACAGTTTACCAGGTTTAGATATAATTCAGAATGGTGCTGTGACAACACATGCTTCATAAGTGACCTTCAAAGGTGAACTAACTTGTGAAACAGTGAAAGGTTCCACTTCTACAGGAAGAACGAGAACGCCAGCAGGCTCCTCCTCCATCAGTTTCCAAAATGTTGGCATTAGCTGCAGCAGCAGGCTGACTGAAACACCCCAGCTGTCTCTGGATTTGTTTTTAGATCATTTTTGTCACATTCCTTTACTGACTAGCACTGGATTTAATAAAGTTGTACACTCGACGCACAATGTCACAGATTGCTTAGTTCACATCGCCATATTTGGATGGTTGCACGCCACGTCGCACACCTTGCTAACTGAAGTGCATCATCAGGGCACCGTACATCAGCATTGCCCGTACATCATAAAGGCGTGGAACTTTTGTTAGCCTTACAAATACTTCACAACGAAACTTAATTTTTCTGACGTCCCTTGAAGTGGCCGTACGAGTGTCAAGAGAACAAAAAGACACACCTGCACTCTTCTTAGGATGAAGCCCCTCCTCTCTATGACCCTCTACAGGCCCAGACAACCCAAAAACTCACAGCACCTTTACAGGTCAACCCCTATACGGATGCCTGTTACTAAGACAACAGCTCTGTAAGACAGACTACACCCCTGTGCCTGTAAAGTCTGCTTATGTCTGAGTGTACTGGCCTGGTGGGGGGACTTGAGCTCAGAGGGGGCTCTGGAGAACAAGAAGTGGAGCAAGATGCTGAAGGGGATCAGGTCTCCCACGGCTGGACTGCTGGCAATCAGCTCGCTGGTCTGAAACAGGAAAGGCCTAAAACCAAACAGACGTGCTGAGAATTAATGCTGGACCGCTGCTGGGGGGGGGGGTTCTTTCATTTGTTCTTAGATTCAAAGAAAATGAGCAAACACCTGAAGGAGCGGAGCATCCTGTAGGACTTCCCCAGATCAGACACCCTCCTGCACAGCGGAGCTACGGCCATCTCCATCTGAATCACAGACACAGGCAGCGTGAGCGCCAAGGGCGGAGCTCTGCCTCCACCTGTTCAAATAAAATGAACTCGGAACAAAGGTGATGCTAGGATCTGATGTCTGCTTATTCTATAATGAAGTGAAAGATATTTACGTGTGGTGTGCATGATGGGAGGTAAGTAGTGAGTGAAGATTTAATGTTCAAGCAACTAACTAGGACTGTAAAAAGTATTCGAGTACTTGAATATTCGCGATCTGTTACTGAAAATTTGAGTACGGATATTTGCAGCGTCCAAGATCGCTGATTTGCGATCTTTATAAAAATAGTAGAGTGCAGTAAAAAATATAACAATGCATTGATTGCTCTGAAATCCAGAAATATCCTGGATTTTAAGTTTATAAACCAAAACAAAGTCGGATGTGCACCGGTACTGTCACCGGAAGTAAACAAACCTTCAAAATAAAGAGTCAGTAAAGCTTCCTGTTTTCAAAGTAAAACCTGCGAGTGCTTCTTTTTTTCAGTTCAAAGTTGAGACGCGAGTTGCATAAGTTCTGGAAAAAATGCGCCTTCGCTCCAGTGTTTAAATTCTTTTGGTCATGGTAACTTTTCATCAGTTGACACAATTACTGGAACTCCATCAAAATTTGCAGTGGAGAAAACCAGCCTGGCGTGGATATGTAGCGCTGCACACTAGTGGGGTGCGAATGTAATCGACGTGAATCAGCTGATTCTGTCGCGGAGAAAAGCGACTTTCTACACCGGCTTTGCACCAATATGTAAAGCTTAAAACGTAAAGTGTTGCAGAACTTTGAGGATGAAAAACTGTGGAGAACATTTTCAGGCTTTGTCGTTAAATGATCCAAAACAACAGTGATGTTTCTGTTTTAATGTCGGTTATGTTACTGCTGAACTTAACCAGAAGGTTGATGGGGAAGAAACAAACAAACGTGTTAAAAGTAAACAGTTTCTTTCTATCTAAATCTTTGTGTTTTGTTTTAGTTTTGTTGATTCGGAGGACTGGAGATAATGATGATGATGATGATGACATGGAGATGAGACTGGAGGTCCGTGTGGAGCGACAGCGTGAGCCGATGCGATGGAGAATGGGGCGTGTGCTGTTGGATCCACGGCCCAGGTCGTACAGGGAAACACGTGGATCTGGTCTGTGATGTTTGGGTGCTTCATCTATCTGAGGGGTCCATAAGAGAGCGCACCAAGGCACTGCAACGGTGGTCGGCTGTTCGATGGGTCACACGCCGTTCGGGGCTGACGCTATGGTAACGGCCAACAGGAAAAACGGAGCAGACAGAAACTCTGAGAGGAGCGTGTCGGACAAAGGAAGTCTCTCTGGGAGGGGGCGGAGGCCCATCTGCAAACACGGTGGAAGACTGGCTTTTACTATGATGGAGTTTTTGAGGATTTTTCCTTGTTTGTTGATTCTCACGGGTATTTCTAATGTGCAGCGATAAATCAGTCTGTTTCCTAGTTTTCACAAATATTTTCACGTAGTGTGCAAGTGTCCTCATTATTGTATTGATCAAGAGGGGGAGGGGGCACTAGAGAAGACGCAAACATTAGAAGAATTGTTAGATTATTGTACATTTCCATTTAATTTACATTCCAAATTCAAGTTGATCATAAAACAGTTTGTGTCAAAGTGTTCTCCCCAATGATACATTTTGCTTATTGTGTTGTAATTTGGTGTTGTTTCTTAAGAACTGAATAGGGAGTTGTGTTGGTTTCGTGTTTAGGTTTTTTAATGTGTCCTACGGTTATGATCCCTCTTTTGGTTTGGTATTTGGATCCTCAGCAGCGTATGACGTCTCAGAAGTGTAACAAGAGTCAGAACGATGATTCTAAAGTAATATTCCCAGCAGTTTTGTTGGTGAGATCCAGGATGGCAGTATGCCTACTTTAAGGAATTTTACATTTTCAAACTTAATAGAAAGTATGTTTTTAGATATCATATTTTTGAAGTTAGTGTCTTCTATTGAAATTAAATGACAGAGATTGGGTAGATTACAAACAAGGGTCTTAAAGGAATAAATACGGGTTTAGTTAGTGGAGTTGTTCCTCTGGTGTTCAGATACAAGTTTTGATAACCTGACATTTGCAATGTGACATGTTTCATACCGAAGACTATCACTACGACAACATGACAATGATCAGATTTTTGTTTAGTTTGTGACAAATCTGGAGAACATCCGAGGGCAAGGACTGAACATGACCGACCACTGATGAAGCGTGGTGAAATTAGGTTATATTATAGTGGAATTATGATATATTATATATTATAGAGGAATTATGATATATTATATATTTTAGCGGAATTGTTATATATCATAATTGAATCATGTTATATTTTCCATTATAGTGGAATTGTTATATTACATATATATCATATAGTATAGTGGAATTATTTTACATATTATAGTGGAATCAAGTTTATAAAATAGTAGAATAATGTTTTATTATATATTATAGAGGAATTATGTTTCACTACTTTGGTGACTCTTCAAATCTTCATATCTTTGGCTGAAAAGATATGAAGGAAGTGATGTTCCGCCAGGCCTCCCTGATAAGATTTTGGCCAGGAAAAGACCTTTAGTTATCGCAGTAAGAGGCGGTGTGTGGCGGTGGAGATCATGTCTTCATGGTATATAAGCTGGGGCGAATAGAAAATCGCCAGCTTTTATTGACAATTCGGTTGAGATGCTTTTTTATTCTGGAATAAACAGACCTTTTGAGCAGACATCAGATTCTTGCATCATCTTTGTTCCGGGTTAATTTTTCCTCAACACACCTGGTGGCGGTGCCCTTACCTGTGCAAAATCAGCGGCTAGCCTCATTTTGCCGCCCTCCCCCAGCGGACGCAGCAGGCTGGCATGGCGGACGAACAGTTGGATGGCTCTCTGGGCGATGGCCTCTGTCTTCTCATAGATGAAGTCTGCACACTGGAAGTGTCGGAAGTAGTCGGCCATCACCCTGCTGATGAAGCCCTGCAGCTCCTTCATGTACAGGGAACACGGAACATCCGGCTTATCCGAGCTGGACACAGGCCTGGATCACAAACACAAACCCAGTTCAAAATGTCCCTGAAGCCAAAAGAAATTCCTTCAAAAACATCTGTTTCCAGTTTGGAATCATTTCTGTCATTGTAGTTCAAATGAAACGCATGAAAATAAAAGAGTGGACTTTTTATAGGAGGGGGTCCAAATCCACGTCTGACGGCTGCTGTTCTGTTTTCTTTAAGTTTGTTGATGTCCCGCCTGCTGCAGATTACCTGGATCAGATGTGCTTTATTAATGAGAAGCTACAGCAACAGGGTTGATGGGAAGGCAGGTAAGACAAAACCTTATTGACTTGATTTGAAACTGATTTGATCTTTCACCAAAACTATTAAAGTGCGGCTGAAGCTTTGGTGAAAGTCTGATGAGAGGTTTCTGACCCTGAGAAGTCTTCCTGGTGAAGGGTGAAGATGATGGCTTCAATGGAGTCGCTCACAGACTGCAGCAGAGGTCCCAGCGCACTGCCCATCAACGAGTGCACGGCCTAAGACACACACCAGGAGACACATTGTGAAGATGAGAGGACACGTGACAGACCATACCTAGTGTAAATATAAAATAGTTTTTTGTAGAAGCTCTGAACAGAGAGAATACCTGCAGAGAGGAAGAGAGGGCTTCCACTGCGGCCGGCGGACATGAGACCAAACCGGATATGATCTGTATAAAAACACAGGACAGTCAACGCACCAAACACAACCACACACCATCTCTAATAAGTTTCAGAGACTTGTTTTCATCCAGAGGTGATCTTCATATTGAATAGGTGAAAACCTCAAAGAGGCAGCCTGATCTTTCTGAACAGAGATGTTGGATGAAACCGTGGATGACCATCCTGAGCGGTCTGTTACCTTCAGGACGCCTTGCTGCAGGCGGTACAGGGAGTTCACCATGGCAACATTCCTCCTCTGACCCTCTGTTAACGGGCCAATCACCTGACTGGCATCAGCTTGAGTGCACAGCTGTGGACAGAGAGGGGTCGGGTCAGGGAGTGTGCAGAGAGATGCTGAGCAGAGACTCAGAGTTACGCACCAGCTGCTCAGACTTCACGCAGAAGAGCTGCACGGTCTTGGCGGCGTTCTTGGCCACAGAGATGGACAGATATGGATCCACTGCAGCTACGTTGAGCTCACTGCAGAGAAACAGGCCATAAAAGCATCAACACACAAACTCAGACTGTTCCTGCGACAGCAATGCTTTCAAAATCCACAAGAGTCCGTTTGGATCCCAGATGTCCAACCTTGAACAAGATCTAGAAGGATTCTGCGCCGTGATCAAGAGCACACCCAGAACAATATTTCAGCCATAAACAGCAGCACAGACTGGAAATATCCTGCCAAAGCTGCTGTGTTGAGCTGGACAGCCCTAAAACTTTGACTAAAATGCGCAGGAATGCTGGGAATTCTCAAACTTCCAGGATTCCTGCTTCTTCAAATGCACTCTGGGGTTGTTATTTCTCCTCCTAACGCATAGAGATGATGTCATTTCTTCCCTCTGGTTGGTGGAAGTCCATCTGCAATCACAGACCAAACCTGGACCTGATCTGGATCTGACCAGGACCAAACGTGGACCTCACCAACACCTGGATCTGACCTGGACTTTTCATCTTTCAGTTCACTCACTTCACTGCTGTTCAACACTGAACCTACCTGCTGATAGTCTTGATGATGCCATCCAGCTCATCGTTGGAGGGGGGGCTGCGCTCCCCCATAGGAAACACAAGGTTGATGGGATCAAACAGACGAGACAGGGACTTGGAAAGGTAAGCTGCCTCGTAATCTTGCAGGGTATCTTTCAGAGCTTTCTCCGGGCTGCAATAAGCAATAAGAAGCAGAAACATTTTCAGAAGAATCTTCATTTATGATCTGAAAGTGCTGACTGAGCAAAGTAAAAGATGCCCAGAGTGCAGTGGAGCCTTGCTGCACCAGCACAGGTCAAACTGGAGGCAAATCTGAGTCTGCCTTAGGTACATCTGCTGACGTTTAGACAGATCAACCCTGTTCTTAAATATCTAAAAGCCTGCTTGTTTTCCACCCATCTCACCTCAAATCCTCAGAATCTTCTAAAAGTCTTCATAACATCAGGTATTGTTTAAGGAGTTGCTTCAGACGAGTCCTCAAAGTCCAAAAATGTTCATCTGTTAATTCTAAATGTTTAAATTCTAGATCTACAGGTCATAACAACAAAGTCAAGCCAATCTTTGAAGTTGGTCCTTGTGACGACACTGTTCAAAACTGTTGAAATTATTTAGTTTTCAGAAAAAAATCTTCAAATTTGAGATTGAATAACAAAAAGAGGAAAAATCGTTGTTCTAAAAGGAGTTTTCCAAGTAAAGGTAGAATGGAGAAAACTTATTTACTTAATAAGTAAAATGTTTGTTAATTGGTTGTCTGACTATTGTCCCAATGCATGCATGTTCTGGTTCAATGAAGCCAACAGGACTTTATCCTCTGCAATTTGTATCAAAGGGTAGACTTAAGCTTCATTACTCAAAGTCTCAAGACTCTACAGAGCTGCTTTGTTAAAGCCTAAAATCATGCCTAAAAGTAAAAACATTAAAGACTCACTCAAATTATAAATGTTTTTTTGAGCTTTTAACATGTTCTTGTGGAATTTTCCTACAGATGGAGGACATTTCTAAAAAAAATAAAGATTAAAACTGCATCTCTGAGTACTTCTTTATTCAAATCGTGAATCAGAAGATGAAAAATGCAGTTAGAAAAAGCTTAAAGTCTCAGTCCAACTATACTTTTATCTATTGTAAAATTGTTCCAAGTGTTTTATTAAATTTTGTAAATTTTGGCCAAAATCAAAAAGCCTGTGTGGTTCCAGAAGTTTGCTTGTGGGATGTGGGCAGGGCTGTTGCTGTTGCGTTGATATATACTCTCTCCTGCTAGCTCACACAATCCATACCTACAGTGCCTTGCCAAAGTATTTGGCCCCTCTAGAACTTTTCAACCTTTTGCTGTGATTACAGATGTAAGTCTCTTGGGGTATGTCTCTGTTTTGCACATCTAGAGACTGACATTTTTTTCCATCCATCTTCCCATCAATTATAACCATCTTCCCTGTCCCTGCTGAAGAAAACCAGGCCCAAACCATGATGCTGCCACCACCATGTTTGACAGTGGGGATGGTGTGTTCAGGGTGATGAGCTGTATTGCTTTTACGCCAAACAGAACATTTTGAATTGTTGCCAAATGTTGAACTTTGGTTTCATCTGACCAGAGCACCTTCTTCCACATGTTTGGTGTGTCTCCCAGGTGGCTTGTGGCAAACTTTAAACAACTCTTTTTATGGATGCCTTTAAGAAATGGCTTTCTTCTTGCCACTCTTCCATAAAGGCCTGATGTGTGCAGTATACGACTGATTGTTGTCCTATGGACAGACTCTCCCACCTCAGCTGTAGATCTCTGCAGTTCATCCAGAGTGATCATAGGTCTCTTGGCTGCATCTCTGATCAGTCTTCTCCTTGTTTGAGCTGAAAGTTTAGACGGACGCCTGGTCTTTGTAGATTTGCAGTGGTCTGATACTCTTTCCATTTCAATACTATCGCTTGCACAGTGCTCCTTGGGATGTTTAAAGCTTGGGAAATCTTATTGTATCCAAACCCAGCTTTGAACTTCTCCACAACCGTATCTGGGACCTGCCTGGTGTGTTCCTTGTTCTTCATGATGCTCTCTGTTGCTCTCAACCTCAAAGTTCGTGGTTTTGTGTCGCCTCATCATACATTTATTGACAGACTTTAAAGCAGCCTTTCTGTTTGGATGTTTTATTGACCGTCAGGGTGGAAATACAAACTGACAAAAGAACATCTTCCTCACCTTCTCTTTAAATCTACTTAGCAGATTTTCTCTTTCTTAGCATTCGTTTGATATCTCACTATGGGATATGCCCAGAGCTGAAAGTAAGACGGTACGGAAAAGATCTGGTGGAGGTACGCAGCACCGGGTGAAAATCAGCAGTGTGTGTGCTCTTTGCTGCTTTAACACACATTCAAAAGCAGCAACTGGGGGAAATTGCCATTAAATGTTGCTAAAACTGTGAACTAGGAATCACTTTATCCTATAATTTTAACGTTGGAGTGGTTTTTAGGGTCTTAGCGCTCCAAAAAGTGCTTTTTTTGCATGCAGCATACAGATTTACGTCCTCTCTCCCCTCAAGTTATCTGCTGATTCTGTCGCTTCCCTAAACAAACATTAATCGTGCGAGTCTTACAGGGTACGTTTGATTTGCTTCCCAGGGACGCTCAATTCATTGTACAGGGTACATTTGATTTTTTTGTTCGGGGATGCTCAATTAATTCACAATCAAGTAAGCACATTTCTGTGAAAGTTGAAAGTCAGTTCATTTGCAACAAGACAAGAAAAACTATAATGATTCATACAGTTTTCTGAACACCTTTGTTGATGATAGTTCAAAATAAACCCCAATGCAATGGTAGAAGTGAAACGTGCAGTTAAGAAAAAAAGAAATATATTATATATTATATTTGAAAAAGTCCTTAAAAAAGAAGAATGAAGGGAAGATTGCAAGTGAGGATGAAGATGTAGAAGCAAAAATTAGTAGAGAAGAAGAAAATAAGAAAGAAAGAGGTGCATTTCCTGCATTAATCAAGTTCTCTAGTACATTAATCAATTGAAAAATGTTTTCCTCAAAGCCCCATCTACATTTTTATTTACAGTCATGATTTATTCTCAACTGCATTTATCTGCAATAGTGCTGTAATGATTTGATTTAACAACAATTCAATCCATATAATAATTTGTGGTTGCTGCTCCGATTCATAGTTGATATTTGTTCATTTTGAACGATCCGATTCACTGACCTAAAATCCATCAGTTTGACTCAGAAGTTTTCCAGATTCCAGGAATTTCTTGTAAAATAATCAAGTGTACTGTAAATTAAATGAGTACAAACAAGTAAACAAGAATGATTGTCAAATCCATTCACATTTTATTTTGATAAAGTTAAGCCCACTGTTGCTTTTCCAATATCAATATAATCCAAAGGGAACATTATGAGAACATTCACCACATTGGTGATGTTCACGGTCCATCAGTGCATCCCTCATGTCCACAGTTTGCAGATGGAGATGTCGGGGTTTCCTTGAAACCAAACCTGGCTTTTGGGTTCTTTCTCTCACATTGTTCTGGCTGCATTCTCTTCACTGGAGAATCACAGAATGGAGAGTATGTGCCCAGTGTGTGCTCTGCGCATTTCCATAAACAGGACTGGGGAACTTGGTAAAAAAAGATCAACTTTTTGTGTCGTGGGCTAAAAATCCTTAAGGTAAACCCATCACAAAGCAGAGGCTCTCTCACTGGAGTGTGGAAGCAACCATGCTGCCATACACCAGCTGTGGTGATGAGACTGGATGTCTCTGTTGACTGAGTGTAGGACTGGCAAAACCTGGGTTCACCTCCCAGGAGGAGCATTGAGCTTAATCTAGTGTGGGTTCTTGGGCAAGACCCTTCATGATACAGCTTAAGTACATAGCAACAAGGGGACCCAAGTCTGGGTCTCCCCGGGTCTGTCCCCAGCCCGACTAAAATTCAGCGCAGTGTCAGGAGGGATATGTGGTGTAAAACTCTGCCAAACCACCTGTGTAAAACAGTGGAAGCTGTTTGGTTGTGGTGATCCCTGGCGGAATGTGCTGAAAGGTGAACAACACACCAGTTGTAGTTATCAGGCCTCCATTACACTGCTAGCTTATTCTACTAGGAGTGCGGCTGCTTCCTGGATGTGACACAAGGGTGTTTCTATCCAGGACATTTGTGTGGCAGAAAGCTGGTCTTCACCTCTCACTTTTGCCTGTTTTAAATAGATGGGATGTTGCTGTTTCTGATGTGAGCCAGGCTGTACTTGCCTCTGGGCTGTCACCTGGTCAGAGAGACGGTTCCTGATTATTGGTGGTTGGTTGTGATGAACTTGTCTAGCAATACGGGAGTCTCCATATAACCCATAGTGAGACATCGAAATGAATGCTAAGAGAACTTGAGGTTAATTTTGTAACCCTTGTTCTCCGAGTAGCATGAGTGAAACATCTCACCAGACAGCCTTCTTGATGTGGTGGAGTGAGATGAGGTGCTCATCTTGAATGACGTTGCTTTGTAGCACTGGCTATTTATAGAGAGAGGTGACGCTGGCATTCTGACTACCAGTCAACCAGGATTGGCGTAGTGAGATAAGTGCTTCTGAGGAACATGCAGGGGGCGAATCCAATAGTGAGACATCTCACTCGTGCTAATCAGAGAACCAGAGTTACGTAAGTAACCTAGAGTTACACCTGGATCTGAACAACAACTCTGAAATGACTGTAGCCTAAATGGGTTACTCACTTGTAGTCCTGTTTGATATTCATGAAAAGCTCTGATGCGTCTGTTTCTGTGGAACCGATGTCCAGAGACGCGTCCATCCCTGCACCTGCTGGCGCCCCCTGCAGGCCGGTACTGTGCTGCTGCAGGCGGCGCCACAGCTCGTTGTAAAGTCGCAGCAGTTTGGGATACTCCCCCTCAAGAGCTTGTTTCAGGAAGGACGAGGCTGTGGAACCATCAGGAGCAGTGATGGGGGGGGGGGTTAGGGTTCAAATAAATTATTCTTCTTTGTCCACATGACCTTGTGCAGACCAGAGCCTTCCTTACCTTCAGCCGCTCTGTGAAACTCATTGTTCAGGGTGCTGGTGACGTCCGTCCAGAAGGTGTAGAGAATGTCAGGCTGCCCGTCCTTCATTAGAAACAAACATACTGATCACCTGAAGACGAACTCACCTGAATCACATTCAAAGCTGTTCTGCTCTAAAGAATCAAACGGTTTGGGTTGAGAAGAGACTGTCAAAACAGATGAAATGGAAAAAGGAACCAGCGTATAAATGACTGTTCCATGTAGGTATTTGTCAGTCAGAGTCTGTTATCAGTGAGAAAAATGGTCCAAAAAACATGAAGAGCAGCTCTGATGGAAGTCAATATGTCGAAGTCCAAACTTTAGAAAGAAAGCAACCATTTTCCTCTGACTGCTTTTCTGTCAGTTACATTCCTGTAACAGTTTTGCAACAGCGTGGCAATAGCTCATCAAAAATTCACCTCGGAGTTGTGGGCGAGACTGTTGGCACTGAGAAAACGAAACCCCCTCTCACTCGCCATTGCTGAGAGCTTTCAGTTTATGTTTCCCCTCACACAGCCAAACAAACATCAGCGGAGCAACAAAAACTGTGAGCAATGTTGGAGCTATCCAGATGAACAGTTTTGATCCAGATTCCAACTCAGACAAGGAAAACAAAGATATTCATGGATCTATTTGTCAAGTGGATGTATCGGAAGGGGGCGGAATAGGGCGCTTGCAGCCCGCCCGGCGTATTTTCTGTCACGATCTTTTTCAAACAGCATTTTTTCATCTGCTCCTGATTCACAACGATGTGAGTAAAGAAATACTCAGAAATGTAATTTTAATTTTATTTTTTATTATATATTTATCTTCCGTGATTAGAAGAATGACAGCAAAAAAAAAAAAGATTTTCATTGGAATGGCATCACTTCAGTGTTGCAGGATGTCTCCGTTTTTACAAACCATTTTAAAGAAAAACTTCCTTTTTCCACAATTATTTCAAAATAAAAGCTGGTGGCTCTGTAATGACTAAAGTTTTGCCTCACCGATCACGGTGTCTGTGATTCAACTTTCATCTTAACGTTCATTACTCTTTCAGTAACATTTACAAACTGTAGAAAAACTCAAGAAATAAATACAAAAAGAAATTTTAAAAAAGAATAAGGTGATTTTAGTTCCACAGAGGTCTTTCCTTTTTGCTTGCTGTGCAGAGAATATACATTAGCTCTAATATATGCTGCTGATGCTGATGAGGATGAGCTTGTTTCTATGAAAACACTCAGCTCTGTCCAAGACAGCTCATGTAAAAGTGCAGCTGTGCTACCGTGGAGCTCTGCATTTACACATGTCATTAGGCCTCCGATCACACCTCCATCCTCCCAGTAATCGCTGGGAGCTTGGTTTCCATGGTAACAGACTCCTCTGATTTCTACTGCCAGGCTTTGTGTTTGGGGGTAAGGTCACAGAAGCCCAAACTGAGGTCACCACTATCATCATCATCTCCACATGAACCATCTCTCATGGTGAGAGGTAAAAAGATCTGTGGATTTTTGTGCGCCTCAAACATCCAAAACTGCAGTAAAAGTGCACACCCCCATGTAAACAGTTACCATTTCAAACCATAAAAAGCTTGATTCTTCTGGGAAAACAAAATTAGTCCATCTTCTGGGGTGAAGAATAGATGCTTCAACAAAACTAACATGTTTACGCTTATTGGAAAGATTTTGTTATTTGAAGTAGGGGGGCGGAGTCAGAGCAGCACGTGAAGCTGTGCTTGCAGGAACAATTCCTACAACTGAAAACTGCTTAAGCTTTTGAACTGAACGGCCTACAGTGTCTTAGAATGTTTTCTCCACAACACTAAAGGCTGGGGGGTAAAACCACAACAAGCTGGAGCATCGCCATGACAACATCATCCAGGAAAACAAGAGAAACAAAAGACTTTTTCCACAATGTCTGTCTTTAGAGCACAATGTATTTCACATTTTGGTTCAGTTTGGTGATTTTAAGCCACTTGGTTGAGGCGTAACTGACCACCTAGCTGTCTCACAGCAGCCGGATGTGGACACGTTCCACGCGACACTCAAACCGACTGGTGTCAGACTCCTGCCAGAGTCAAACTTAGACGTCAAACAGTGAGTAGACAAGTGTTCCTTTGCGAGGACGTTTTTTTCTACCGAGCCGACAAACTGCTCACCTTGACAATCTCATCGATGAAGCACACGTGAGTGACGGGGTCCCTCTTTTTCATCAAGACCTTCTGCAAGTGCTGCACCTGGACAGTGTTTCAGCAGAAAGAGGTTCAGCCAAAGATCACAGGCACTTTTGAAACTTGTGGACGTTTTCTTGTAGCACCTGTGTCCATGCAGCACAGATGTGGTCCATCAGTTTCTCCAGGTTGGTCCACAGAGCTGCACGGCAGGCAGCTGTGTTTCCTGGAGCGGGCAGGACTGCTCTACCAGGAGCACCTTCAGGAAGAAGCAGCAGGGTCAAAAGATGAAACTTTTAGTGCACTCGTGTTTATACTTCAATCATGAAGGAAGAGAGCAGCAGATCAGAACTGCTCATCAGTTCTTAAAAAAATTCAGTCAGCTGGAGAGCTGGACTGAGTGACTCCTCCCCTGGCGTTCCAAACAGGAAGTGCCTGCTGGTTCCAAGAAGTCACTAGTCATAGACTTCTATAGAGAAAGGAACAGGTATTACTCATTCCAGTTGTCAGAATAGCCATTCTTGCTCCAATACTTTTTTTTAACATGATCTTGATAATCCTCTTTTTTTCACAGATCCCTCAATAAAAGAGGAGGGGGTCTGCTGGCCCCCATGTCAAATGTTCACAAAGTTTGTCAGATCTTTTGAGAGTGGCAGGGGTGTGGACTTCCATCAAGCTCACTCGTGATTAGTGAGAGTGGTTGCCATAAAAACATCGACTCAGACGACCAATCACTGCTTACTGATGACGTCTGGCTCCAATATGGCATCGTTCGCACCGCAAAAAGATGGCGACTGAATTGACTTCATCTGGTTGGAGCCAGAGGTAAACCATTTTCTATGGATGACGTCACACTCACTCGGCCGAGTTCTCAGATTCAGTCAATGGTTCTGACGTGCAATGCTTACAGCGTCCTGCCGGGGTCGTACCTCTGGGGTTTGCTGGCACAGTCAGCCCCTTGATGTCAAGTGCGCTGCAGATGTGATCCTTTATGGTAGTCTGGTAGCTCCCCACTACAGAGCTAATGGTCTCTCCCAGACTGCCCAGGTTGTAGAAGACCTGCAGGGCTGTGCCAACCTGGCTCGGGTTCTGAACCAGAGGCAAAGGGGACACAAAAGAGGAGACGTTCTAAAACCAAACACATCCAGAAGTTTCTCATCTGCTCAAACAGACGTTGGCTGACATCAGGGCTCAAAGTCAGATGACCTTCAACGCTTTAGCTAACCGCTCAGGGTAATATTTTATGTTGCTGTCACTATTCTACTAAAACCATTTCAAATTCATCATTCGTTGTTTTTTAGGAATGTGTGATGATAACACGAGTCAGATAAAGTGTCATGGTGCTCACTGTACATCAAATAACACATAAAAACTCAAGTGCCTGACGCCTGACTTCTTTCCGCACAGCAGCTCAGGTGAGTGAAAGCAGCAGGTGAGACTTTGAGCTGCAGGAACACCTGTACCTGAATCTCCATGCCCTGCTCCAGCAGCCTTTTGGCCTGGTTCTCCACTTCCAGCCTGGCCCTGCTGATCAGCAGCAGGTCGTTCTCAATCACCTCGATGCCGCTCAGATCCACACCCTGAGATAGGTAGTCTGCAAACGGAAAGAAAACCAGATATTAAACTGGGACTGAATAACCCAAAAGAAAACGCTGCTAAATCCTTTTATTCATTAAATGATGTAATACATTTCAGATGATCACCACGTCACCCCTCAAGTTGTATTTTAATTGGTGAGGACTCTCCTTTACTTCCTGATGTGCAGATCAAGGTCTGAAATTTTCTGGTCTGTCATGAAGAATTTAGTCCATTTTAATTTTCCTCTAATTTATTCTTACAGAAAATGATGAATTATTAAACAGCTAAACCAGAATCACAAGCTGGGAAAAAGAAAGATGTGTAGGATATTATGAATCTGCGCATAACAGCATTTTGAGTGATTGATTGATTTCTAGCGTTAATTGTAGATAATACCAAAAAAAAAAAAAAAAAAATCACATATCTATCAAACTTATTACAGAATTAATTAAATGTGTTGATTAAAAAACAGGAACAAAGACACACGTAGGTCACATTTGATTAATAAAACATAGTAAATATTGACTACAGTCAAGAAGAGTTTGATTGACTGCCTTAAAAGGATATAATCCCTCCCCTTCTGAGTTATTTCATGTTATAGTTTTGAATAGTTTTCATAATCCAGATCTGATCAGATCAAGTCCAGATTTTTTTTTGTCAAGTATCTAAATCGAGCTTGTTGATTATCCTCAGAAATCTAAGGACAGATATGACATCATCGGCCTTCCTATTTTCTGAAAACAGGGACCTTTATCGCAGAAAAAGTCTGTCAGTTATTAGAACACATCCACTGAGGGTGTTAAGGAGCATGGGATAGGAACAACACCAGAAGATTACAAATGAATGATTTGTTTTTTCATCAGAGACAGACAAAATGAAGCCAGAAGTGGATCGAGGACAGAAAGCTCTGTTGGGTCTGTCCACCTATCAATAAGACCCCTCGCCCCCTCACATTTGAATGAATGGGAGCAAACTTGATTTAGTGTCAAAGCCCCAGTAGTTGCACTGTAAAGTGAGCTTCTCCACTCATTTCCAATAAAAAAAAAAGCTCAAGCTACATCGCCCTCGGCAACAAGTGTTACAGCGGTCACTTTAAATGAAGTCTTTGTAAACGCATGTAGACGGGCGTTTCAGGCTTGTGTTCAAAACTCTCACGTGTAGTTACGCCAAGTATTTATGATCGTTTTCAGGCTCTAGATACAAAATGAGCATCCATTAAACACGTACTAAAAATTAAACCAGGTCGAAATTTGACCAATTATGGGATTCAGCTTCTGTGACATATGGATGACCTCTGTTTTTAATAGGGGGAAGAGACAACTGTTGAAAGCTGATCATGGAGGAAGATTATTAGTTGCACTTTGGAACAGAGCTGTGAAGAAAAAGCCTGGAGAAGGGTTTGCACCGTGTCAACATTTCACATCAAACCTCTTCCAACTGAAGGTGACGAACACGTGCTAGTAAACAGTGCAGAAACAGAAAAATAACAAGAAGCCCCTCCCCGCTCGTCCGGTGTGAACACCATGGACTAAATGCCCGTAAAATGCCCAGTGTGTCAGTAGCTTTCAGAGAGGAAGTCAAAGTCCTTCAAGGTTGATGTAAACTCTAAAACCTGGCTCAGCAGTAGTTTAGTTTTCCTGTCGTTTCCAGATTTGAGTCACAAAATAGTACGAATGTGGCAGAAACTCTGAATCTGACGGATGAGATGAGCAGTGTTTTAGGAATTACTACAAAAGAACAGAGCTGCTTTGATCTCGGATTCTGCCGCTTTCATTTTTAACCAAGTGGCACTAATGAGCTTCAGCACATCCTGACAGAAGGGAAGCTGAAGTGAAGAGTTCCCGTAAAGCAGCTGCTGTGCAAACACAGACAAGCAGAGGAGTGGTCAAAGTCCTGACAGGAGAGGGTTCTTAGGGTTGTCAAGGGAACCGTTTTATATGTTCGGCCCTTTTATCAAGCCATACGAACTCGTGAAATCACTTACAGTAAAAGGGTTGTGCCCAGTCCGCCAACGTTTTATTCATCTGCTGAACCAGGGCAGAGAGGGGGGGAGGAGGGAGAGGAGGTGATGAAGGCAGAAAGTCCAGCCCATCGCAGAGGAAACAGAGGCTGAGCAGCAGCAGAGCAACAACACGAGGTCCTTCAGAGCCAACTGACTGAGCTGCAGCAGCATCACAACCGAGCAGATCCACCACCCCACAGAGGTAAACACATACACACCACCCTGACGACCCCCACCTCATTAAGTGAGATATACACCTGCCAGGATGGACAGCAGCAGAAATCCCTTCTCTTAAAAGGATGGACTCTCTACCTGCATGAATGCTCAGACTTATCCAACCAAACTAATTCAACTAAACTCGTCCAGGTTTGTAAATGTAAACTGTTGGAACTAATGTTTCAGGTTGTTTTAGGTACATTTCCTTTCGTTAGGGATTCAGGATAGCAACAGCACCCCGACAGAATCAGCCGGAATTAAACGTTTCTGTCGACAAAGTTCTGCCTGAAACAACATGCTGGTGTTTGGAGCAGAGGCTTTGTGTCAACAACAGTATTGGGGGAACAGTGTTATTTGTTTAAAAAAAAAAGAAAGATGTAAAGAATTATTTCTAAATTAGCCAATGTGTGTCAAAAATATCAGCATTCCTGCAAATATCTGATATTTTATCTCCTTTCCCATCAAAATAAAATCCTAAAAACATTGTGTTTGCAAACTAAAAGCCTGGTAACTGGCAGTTCTAACATTTTACTGGATGCTGTTTCACCCGTCTGTCATTCCTGAAGGGTAAACAGGTTAGAACAACCTGCACCTTTACACGCTCCTCACTAAATGATTATTACGATGTCACATTTGATTTTTTAGCATGTAGGTTGCAGGTTTTTGCATAGTTCGGCCGGGGGTGCGACTTCTCCTGTATGTGATTTTAAAAAAAGGATAGCAAAAACTGATCGAGGGAACTGTGAATGTGAGCATCAGTTCCAACAAAATTCTATGTAAACGTGCATAAAGGCGCTTTGGGGTTCCTCAGTAAAAGTCTTGCAAGTTTTTACGATTGTTTTTGGACTCCGCAAACAAAACAACTTCGACTTAAAGCAAGTGGATGCGCGTTACAAGTTAAATCAGGTTGAACTTATAACAAATAGGGATTTGGTAATGACAAATTTTAATTTAACAGTAGAAAAAGAAGAAGAACCCCTTCCCTGCTTGTCCAATGTGAACACCATGTCCTGAAAGGATGTTCAAGAACCCGCATTTAGCGCATTGCTGAACGCCTGTCAAGTGCCCAGTGTGACTGGAGCTTTACACCAAGCTCGGTGGAGTTGTTTAGAAGCAATTCAAAAGACAATGAATTCAATAGATTTAGAGATTTTATTGATATAAAGAGTTTAGTTGACTTGTTAGCATGTTGTTTATGCTATGGTTATCTGAATAATTGTTCAAATGTTTTGCTAATATTCTAGGTTCTCCTAGGTTTCATGAAGCTAAATAAACATCAATTTGATTTGTAATTAAGCCTGCGTATATTCAGTCTATTGTTGCTATTTTTCAAGATGAAATGTCTGTTCTTGTTCCCCTATTTTATTAAATGAATTCCTCTCCAAAGTGTGACTTCTACTCCAGTGCAACTTATAGTGCAGAAAATACAGGTACATGGAAAATATTGGAGAAACAACATGTAAGTGAAACAATGCGAGGTCCATTAGTTTTTGTTTGATTCTGCATGTGCATGAAGGTTAGTGCATGCAGACAGCCCAGCCTTCAACAGAGAAAACCTACAGTGAGGCAAATAGTTTTTGAATTAGAATACTTCCTACATTACACTTGCATGTTCTATAGCAGGGATCTGCAACCTACAACACCGTAAGAACCATTCTGGTTGATTTCTCACTGACCACAACCCATAAGGAGCCACAAAGTCTTACAGTGGGTATCAAAAGTTTGGGCACCCCAGGTAAAATGTTCTATTATTGTGCATAAAGAACCCAAGAAAAGATTGAAAAATCTCCTAAAGGCATCAGTTTACAGATAAGACATGCTTTTAAAATGCCAAAAGAATAGGAAAATAGGCTTTATTTCCATCATTTACCCTTTCAAAATAACAGAAAATAAAATAATGGCGTGTACAAAAGTTTGGACACCCTGCAGAGTTAGTTCCTTGTACACACACACTCCCCCAGCAAGTGTCACAGCTTGTAGAGGCTTTTTGTATCAGCCAAGAGTCTCTCCATTCTTGTTTGAGGTTTCTTCATCCATTCTTCTTTCCAAAAGTCTTCCAGTTCTTTCAGATTTCTGGGATGTTTGTTCCACACTGCTTTTTTCAGGTCTATCTGTAGATGTTCAATGATGTTGAGGTCAGGTGATTGAAGGCCACTGGAGGTGTGTTTAGAATCATTATCCATTTGTAGAAGTCATCCTCTCTTCAACTTTTTCACAGATGGCATCAAGTTAGTGTCCAAAATGTGCTAAAATTTGGTGGAATCCATTCTTCTTCTACTGGTGAAATGTTTCCTGTGCTGCTGGCTGCAATACAAGCTCAAACCATGATTGATCCACCACCATGCTTAACAGTTGGACAGAGGTCCTTTTCATGAAACTCTGGATCCTTTCTTCTCCAAATGGACCTTTGGTCATTGCAGCCAAAAAGTTCCATCTGAACCGGGTCGGTCCACAGAACTTGTTTCCAAAATGCATCAGGCTTGTTTCTATGTTCATTTGTGAACTTCAAAGGTTGAATTTTGTGGTGAGGACGTAGAAGAGGTTTTCTTCTGATGACTCTTCCAGTATCTCCTGACAGTAGAACAGTGCAGCACAACTCCAGAGTCTGCAGGTCTTTCTGGAGGGATGCTGCAGTCAAACATTTGGACTTGATTTTCTCACAATCCTGCGAGATGCTCTGTCTGAGATTTTTCTTGCTCTTCCAGATCTTGCTTTAACTTCCACTGTTCCTGTTGACTCTTATTTCTTAATGACATTCTGAACAGAGGATATCTGCATCTGAAAAGGCTTTGCTGTCTTCTTAGAGCTTCTCCTGCTTTGTGAGCATCAACTTTTTTCAGTTTCATTGTTCTGGACAACTGCTTGGAAGAACCCATGATGCTGATTGTTGGAGCGAGGTCACATGATCAGATTATTTACAATCTTTCAGACTGAAATCACCTGGTCTTTGCAAACCATGATTCTGAACAATCCATGATACTGTCAGGTCTCAGCTTTTGCAATATATAAATTCTGCAGGGTGCCCAAACTTTTGCACACACCATTACTTTGTTTTCTGTTATGTTGAAAGGGTAAATGATAGAAATAAAGCCTCATTTTGTGACATATTAAAAGAATTTACCATCTGTAAACTCTTGCCTTTAGGAGATTTTCAATGTTTTCTTGGGTTCTTTATGCACAATAATGACATTTTAACTGGGGTGCCCAAACTTTCGAACTCCAGTGTATTTCACCCTTTAGAGGAATAAGATATTTATGGGTATTTATTTTACTGTATCCACTATTATAAATATATACATATATTAACCATAGTGTATTTGCATAAATAAAGCAAAGATACGGAGAAAAAAACAAGATTTCTTTCCTAAATATGAAATAGTTTTTAACTTTTAATAGGGGGTTCTCAGGACTTCCTTTTAAAATAAAAGACACCCTGTGTCATATACAGTGAGGCAAATGCATGCTTGAATGCCCTGTGATTTTGAAAGTTCTCTTACTTAGAAATAATGATGGTCTGAAATGTTCATCATAGGTGCATGTCCACTGTGAGAGACATAATCAGAAAAACTCTGGAAATCACATTGTAAGATTTTTTAAATGATTTATTTGTATACAACTGCTGCATGTGTGGATTTCTGACCTTCAAAGGCCTGTTAGTCCACCTCTAAAAAGCCCAGCTCCGCTCCGCTCCACTTGTCCTAATTAGAAGGACCTGTTTGAGGTGATTAGCTGCATAAAGACACCTTACACTAAGACATTATGGTTTGAAATCACGCATGACACGGACGGTTCCCCTGCTAATACCAGCACATGTCTAGGCCCTTCTTAAGCTTGCTAATGACCATTTGAATGGTCAAGAGGAGTAATGGGAGAAAGTCATGTGGTCAGATGAGACTGAAATAGAACTTTTTGGTCTGAATTTCACTGGCCGTGTTTGGAGAAAGAAGAATGACGATTATCACCTCAAGAACACCATCCCTACTGTGAAGCATGGAGGTGGTGGCATTATGCTATGGAGGTGTATTTCTGCACATGGGATAAGACGACTGCACTGTATTAAGGAGAGGATGACGGGGTCATGCATTGTGAGATTTTGGGGAACAACCTCCTTCCCTCAGTTACAGCATTGAAGATGGGTCGTAGCTGGGTCTTCCAACATGACAATGACCCGAGCACACAGCCAGGAGACCCAAGGAGTGGTTCTGTAAGAAGCATATCGTGGTTCTGGAGTGACCTAGCCCGTCTCCAGACCTAAACCCAATAGAAAATATTTGGAGGAAGCTCAAACTGTGTTTCTCATCGACAGCCCAGAAACCTCAATGATCTAGAGGAGATCTGTGTGGAGGAATGGACCAAAACCACTCCTGCAGCGCAAGCCTGGTGAAGAACTACAGGAAACGTTTGACCTGTGTAACCGCTAACAAAGACTACTGTACCAAACGTTAATGTTGACTTTCTCAGGTGTTCAAATACTAACTAACAGCAGTAGCATACAAATACATTATTTTGAAAATCATACAATGTCATTTCCAGATTTTTTTTTAGTTTATGTCTCTCACAGTGGACAACGAGCCAAGATGACAATTTCAGACCCTCTGGGATTTCTAAGTGGGAGAACTTGCAAAATCCCAGGGTGTTCAAATACTTATTTGCTTCCCTGTAGCAGCATGGGAGTCCAAAGATCAGACTATCCAGGGACTACCATAGCTTTGATATCAATGGAAAGACACCTGAAAGACCAAAAAGTGTCTCTGCTTGAAGAAAAGCTGTACTTTAGAAACCTGAAAAAGGTTTAAATTGTAAAGCTGTGTCTGATGGAACTAAACAGGCTAAGTATTTCAAATGTCTATGGTTTATGACTTCTACAAAGTGGGAATCTGTTACTTGTGTAATAGTCCATATTATAAAAGTGCAACCTGTTTCTCTGAGGATCTACAGCAGATTCAAGTATAGTTAAAAGTTTCATTAGCTGTCCTAGATTTGAATGTACAACCTTCCACTCTCTGGGTGGACACTCTACCACAAGGCCACTGAGATGGTGTTTTTACAGAGAAGGCAGGTAGCTGAAGCAGCAGCTTTTCACATGATGCATCTCTGCTAAATACCACATGAAGCATCACGGAGAAACAGAAACATGCACACGTAAGCGTGCACGTGTAATGGGAACTTTGTTTTTGGTATTTTTCCAGCTTCCATCAAACATCTGCAGCCTGGTGTAAGGCAGAGGAAACCCGCAGTTCAGTAGACTCTGCCCTTCTGGGTTACTGAAGAAAAACAGGAGCTGTGAACGAAACATCTTTCAGAAGAAATTCTACAACCATAGAATCCATTCCATCATACAGATGCATCACAGCTCCCGGGACTTTCATGCTACAGTAAAGCTTCTCCTAACTGACTTCCTGCCTTCTGCATCATCTACAGTGAATTTCCAGCTGCTGAAGAGAGGCTGACGGTGCTGCGCTCTTCAGCACAGCAGCAGCTGGTGAAGGGAGGACTGTTGGAGACGGCTTCAACACAACAATGACGAGCAAAAGCTGCACATGAAAGAAAGCATTCATCTTTGTTCAGGGTACAAATCACGCTCTCCAGCATGAATGGGTGGGCGTGGCCTCCTTAGCAGAGACGGAGTCCTGAAACTGAGCTCAAATCTTTAGAGGGGTCAGCTCCGAAGATCAAATCCAGATAACTGAAGGCAAAGCTTTGGCACTCTAAGGAAGGACCTTTGCCTCCATCGAGGACCTGATGGCTACGCCCATCATCCACATATGGGTGGGGGCATTAACAGGAGGTAAGTCAAAGCCTCACATCACACTATGGAATGTTGTACAATTTCAGACAGTAGAAGAAATCAAGACCAACCTAGACTCCTGAAAAAATAGGATATCATACTTCTGTGATAGATTGGATTCTTTAACTTTGAAAAGTTGTGACGATTAATGGAATATGCCATTCTTCATGGTCAACTTGTTATGGATGACATTTTTGGATTAAAAAAGTCTTACCAACTTGTCATATTTAAATTAAGACAATGACATCCACACAGTAATGCCTTAGTCACATGCACGGGAGTTGAAACGTATGGCTGCTGTGGGTTTTTTGGTTGTGCCGGCCGTGGAGGGTCGTAGAGAGGAGCAGCTGCATCTTAAAGGGAGCACAGGTGTTACTTGCAGTTGCCACCTTAAAGGGCCTATAATCATGCAAAATCAACTTTGTGGAGTTTTTAAGTGTATTATCATGTTGATTTCTCACGCAAAACAACCCCAAAGTGGTATTTTGATCAATTCACGTGTCTCTGAAGATTCCTCTAAAAAGTTTTAATGTACCATAAATGTTTAGATTTATTTAACTTGGTTTAAGCTTTTTTCCTTTGAAACGTAATGTTTCTAATTTTTAGGATAGGATCTATAAAAATGTGTCTGACTTCCTCAAATTACTTACTTCCTCAAATTCATGTGAGGAATTATGTGCTTTCTGTTGATAAAATACCGTCCATAACTCATTAATGGAGCCCTTCACCCACAGCTCCATGGAAAATATGCAGAACACTTTGGATTAAAACAAAGCATGGTACGTCCTTTCAGCTGGCACAAAGGGCGCATTCTTATCATTCATTAATTGATATGGTTGAGGTGGCAGCCGCATTATAAACAGACCCTCATAACTAAGTTCTGACCTTGATCTCACTATCTGTGTACGTCTTTAAAACTAACACCATAGAAAGCAGCCTGGACTGAAAAACAGCACCGGCTTTACTCCTCACCAAAGCCTTTTCCTTCAAACTGCAGGCTTTTTGTAAATTACACGTCTACAGTGCAGATCTCCATGACAGCATGGCCAACATGACTGAATTTGACACCCTTGACCCCTCCAACAGTGATGCGGCATCCTCCGAGACAATTAAACCAAACACATTCCAGGTATTTATCATTGCTTTGTGTCCATATCAGGACAACTGAGACTTGAAGATAACAAAAATGAAAAAGTGAAAAACCTTTGACCTGATAGGTGCATTATGTTTTTTGGGAGGTTTCTCTTACAGGCTTTCTGATTCTGGAGATCATGCTGGGCTTAAGCTCTAACCTCACCGTGCTGGTTCTGTACTGTCTCCAACAGAACCTTGTCAGTTCTGTCTCCAACATCATCACCATGAACCTACATGTGCTGGATATGCTGGTGAGCACTCATTTAGTTTTGGGGCTTTTTTTGTCTGCTGCTTACCGTTTAATGTCCTAACTATAAGCATGACCATCATTATCATCAAAGCTGGGTCCATAGAAAAAGAAGCTTAACTGTAGTATTATTACAGGACTGAGACCAACATCTAAGCAAAAACAGTGTACTTTGAGGAGGGTACTTCTACAGTTTGTTTTGTAACTGGTTCCTGGTGAAATACTATGTGCTTGTATCGGATTGCAGGTGTGCATCTGCTGCATCCCACTGACTGTGGTGATGATTCTCCTTCCTTTGGAGGCAGACACAGACACCATCCGCTGCTTCCATGAGGCATGTGTCTCCTTTGCAAGTGTAGCAACTGCAGCCAATGTGCTGGCCATCACAGTGGACCGTTACGATATCTCTGTGCGGCCAGCGAACCGGTTCCTAACGATAGGCCGAGCAGCGGCTCTGCTGGGACTCATTTGGGCTTTTTCATTCCTTAGCTTTTTGGTTCCATTCATAGAGGTGGGCTTCTTCATAGGTTCGGGGGTAAACCTGCTAAATCAGACTGTGGTAGTGGCTGTTAATCATCCAAACAAGTACCATACGGGTCTGTACTATCACCTACTTGCGCAGATCCCCATTTTTTTCTTTACAGCCATGGCAATGTTAGTAACTTACTACAAGATCCTTCGAGCTTTGAACATTCGCATTGGAACGCACTTCCAACACAACTTAGGGAAAAAGAAGAAAAAGAGTAAAAACACTGTGTTCCTGAGCACTACCTCACAGGCAGACTCCACAGTGTGCAGCAGCACCGGGGTCAGGGCAGAAGCAAACGCTCCTTTAGGGATGCAAACATCTGTGTCTGTCATCATTGCACTCAGACGAGCCATGAGACGCCATCACGAGAGAAGAGAGAGGCAGAGACGAGTCTTCAGGATGTCCCTGTTGATCATCTCCACTTTCCTCCTATGCTGGACTCCAATAACTCTGCTCAACATCTTCATCCTGAGCACTGGACCCAGCGACCTGACCATTCACCTGCGCTTGGGCTTTCTGGTAATGGCATATGGAACCACCATCTTTCATCCACTGCTTTATGCCTTCACCAGGCAGAAGCTCCAAAAAGTACTGAAAAGCAAAATGAAGAGGGTGGTCTCTGCTGATGGAGATGAGCACGCAGTAAGTAATGTTGTCATGAGCAACGCAAGGAATAGAGCCAAAGGAAATAAGAAATTCAACTTCAAAGACCCAGAGGCCAGGCAGACATGTCTGAGAAAACAGGACACAGAGTGACAAGATCCACGTTGTACGTGTTTGAGTCCACGCGAAGGGCAGTAAAAGATAGGATGAAAACTACACTGACATCTGTTGGTCAATCAGGTGGAAATACAATAAAAGGAAGTGTTTTGATTAAATGTACAGTTGTCCGCATAAGTTTACATGCCCTGGAAGAAATTATGATTTTTTTTTGCTTATTTTTCATAGAATATGAATGATACATAAAACATTATGGGTGAAGCCATTTATTGTCCCAAAAAATTGGTTTACCTTTTTTTAAATCATAATGAAAGCAGAAACTTCCCAAGTGACCTTGTTCAAAAGTTTACATACCCTGATGACTTTGTTCTGAAAGCATGCATGCAAACTGACACAAAAGGGTTTTACATGGCAGCTAAAGGTAACCATCCTCACCTGTGACTCTTTTGCCTGTAATCAATGTGAGTGCACTAAAGGTCTTGGAGTTTCTGGGCTCACAACAGACCCTTACTTCCTTTATCCAGTGCTGAACTGACATTTCTGGATCCTGAGCCATGGTGAAAGCTAAGGAGCTGTTAAAAGATCTATGGGAAAAGGTAACTGAACTGTATAAAACAGGAAAAGGATATAAAAATATATTCATGGAATTAAGAAATGAGGGGCTCTTTTGAAACCAAACCAACACAGATCAGGTAGACCAACAAATATTTCTGCCACAACTACCGGAAAAATGGTTAGGGATGCAAAGAAAACCTTCAAATAACTTCAGCTGTTATCCAGGCCTCTCTAAAAACTGTGGTGTGGATGTTTCAGGATGTACAATAAGGAAGCACCTGAAGAAAAATGGGCAGCATGGTCGAGTCTCCAGAACAAAGACTTTTTAGTGCAAATGTCACAAAATAGCTCACTTCCAACACGCCAAACAGCACAGAGACGAGCCTCCAAACTTCTGGACCAAAGTCATTTGGAATGATGAAACCAAGACGGAACTTTTTGGCCTCAACCATAAACACCACATTTGGAGAGGAGTCAATGATGAAAATAACACTGGTTCTGGAGCGGCCGTCTCAGTCTCCTGACCTCAGCATCACTGAGCCGCTCTGAGGAGATCTGAAACAGGCAGTTCAAGCAAGACAACCCAAGAATTTAAAACTTGACGTTTCCTGTCAAGAAGAATGGACTGCTTTAGCTTTAGCATTAGAAAAAATAAAGAACCTCGTCCACAACCACCACCAGAGACTTCAAGCTGTTATTGATGCAAAAGGAGACAAGACAAGGTATTAAGAACTGGGATATGTAAACTTTAGATTTGTGTAATTTTGGAAGTTTCTGTTGTCATCATGATTAAAAAAGACTTAGGCTGTTTAACAATAAATGGCTTAACCAAATCACTAAACCAGAAAGGAAAAAACATATTTTTGGCCCAGTAAAATTGTACCCAAACCCTTCACAGATGCACACAGGGCAGAGTTGAGGTTTCTTTCCTTTCTAGAACTGTTTAAAGAGACACACAAGGTTTTCCTTAATGCGATTTACTGTTGCTGGTGAGGGGTTTTCGCCATCCCCTCTGTGTCAATAAAAAAGAAAAGAAAGGTCTGGATATGTGGTCAAAGTTTCAAAGTAAAGAAATAACCGGGTTAGAATGTAATAAAATCTGGTGTAGAGGTGAATCAGGGATGCTGCAAACATGAAAGCTTTCGAGTCTCTAATATTCTGGAAGAAGCATTACAAAAAGAAAATGGTCATCACGTTAATACAGTGTTACCTCATGATTGCGGTTCACCTTTTGCGGCCTCTGTGTTTTGCAGATTCTTTTTGGCACGTTTTTTTTTCTCTTTCTTTACAGCGCACCCTTTCATCCTTCATCCTGATTGGCTGGAGATCTTGTAAATCAATATCCTCCATGCCGTGTCTCCTGCATAGAGTGTGTTTAATAAATCTCCCATCACGATCAGATCTTTGTTTTTATTCTATAACACTGGACTTCTTGTTCTGTGAAGGTTTGAACTTTCAAAGACTTTGAACAAGAGACAAAAGTATGAAAATGTTCATGCTTGTCTGATAAAAGTCTATAAAGTGTGTAGTGAGGCGTTTTACAGCCTTAGAACATTTGTAATCCTACTTCGCTGATTTTTCCTAATAGGGGTTATTATTAGTGTCTTTACCTGCGATAAACAAGGGAGAACTGAGAACTTTGATCTGGTGGTTCTGCATCACTTAAAAAGTGCTCTACAAAGAGGGAGTCAGAGCTGTACAGTAAAAGTGGACATGTCAGGGGAGATATTACTGAGAAAATTGGTCATACATGTATTTGTATAAACAAATGGTTTGTGTGGTATAAATGTTTGTTAACATAGACCTCAATAACCAATGGCAAAGTCCCATATCCTGGTCCCTCTTTACTGCCTTTGCTGGCCTGTTCACCGCTAACTTCTGAGATGTGTTCAGCCAATCACAGACGGTTTTAGATAAGGATGGATGCACAGAAGACAAAGGAACGGACAGATGTTCTCCAGCATCCAACTGGCTAAACACATGGAGAGTAGAGAAGCTAATCCCAGGTCCCAAGATGGATATTCATCAGTCTGACATCAGCAGTAACCCCAACCCAAACCAGCGCCTTTACCAGCTTTCATAAAGGGGCTCGTGCCTATCCCCTGCTACCATCACTAGTCTCAAAATAAAGTGCCAGCAAACAGATGAACTAAACTTCACCTTGACATGAATTTCAGGTTCCTTTTAGCCTCTACCTTGGGAGGCCAAGGCCTGCTCTGTCTAGTTTTGTTTTCCTCATGTTCCACCAACACCACAATGTCCTCATCACCTCATCTATCACCTTCCCCACCTGTCTGGTAGCTCCAACTTTAGCCTTTACCCCCCTAATTTTGTGTCCTTCTGTTGCAATACCTGAACAAGTCTCAACCATCACTTTGTCGCCACCTGTGCTGGGCTTCCACTGCTCCACTTATTTTTGACACTAAACAACAATCAGAGCACCTTCAACTGGCCAGACGTCAGAAACTAAAAAAAAAAATGGACATCTGAAAACCACTGGATCCCAGCCTGATCTGCTTTAGATGGTTATAATGAATATGTGGGTGTGAGGTGTTGCTAACTCCAACAGATCCTCATATCTGCGGTTTTAAACCACTCAGATTAAACAGCCGTCAGCCTAATCAGAACTCTTTACCTGAGAAGGGTTCTGTTTATTGCTGAAGGAAAGGAGCTATGCAGTGTCTGAACACTTGTCCCTGTCAGGCTGGTATGCTGTGTCTAATGTGACGATTGTTAAGGGAGGTGTGGATAACTGATGGTGGGCAGATGAAGGCCAAAGGTCACACATCGGTCCAATTGTCTGTTACCCGTTTGAGATCAGAAATCCCTTCCTCTTACACAATAAAATCAAAAACATTACTCAGAAATATTACTGTAAAAAGCAACACGTAAAAAAAAAGTCAAAAGTGTTAAAAATGCTTTCTTTGCTGACTTTGTTTCAACTGACAGAAATGAACTGTATAACAATTATTGGTATGCTTATGAACAGTGAGATGGAGAGAGAAAAGAAAAGAAAATATTAGTGCTTTCATAAAGTTAAAAATGAATTTCATTCAGGAATCACCACAGTTTCCCTTTTATCTTAACCCTTTAAAGCCTAATGTATCATTATCGATACACGAGTCTGTCAGCCCTCTGCAAGAGCAATGGAATGGAAATACAAATGTATTGTATTTTTTTTTGTCTTAGAATGTTTTTGTTAGCTCAGCAAAAAACATATTTGAGCTGTGTGACCTGATGTATCAGATATGATACAAAATAAAATTTATATGTAAAAAAAAATGCTTTTGTTTTTTTGCTTGTTCTTGCATAGTGAGCGTGTCCACTACAGCTCCGTAGGTTCTGCGACAGACTCTCTAGAGTGAACCCGCCTTCGCCCAACAGTAACCGGGATGGGTTCTGGAAACCCTGCTGCCCATAAAGGCATACAGTGGGTTAAGAAAATGAATGGAAGTTCAGGAGAGCTATGATCGATCCACCATATTGGACGTTGCCTCCCTGGTGTCGCTGAAAACGTCACGTGCCCGAAGTTGAGTCCCTGATTGATTGAGGAGACGTAGCCACCTCCTCAGAGTTCAGATTTTTTTTTTCCCACTCTGACCAGCAACGCCAGCCACTCAATTCACGCCACAGAACCTCAATTTGCGTCTAAACGATTGACTTTACATTAAAATTGTCCGCCTCCGCCACGCGAATCGCGTTCAGTGGATGTTTTGACCAATCAGGGAGTCAGATGAGGTAGTGACGTTTGGATGGCGTCCGTTTTAAATCAGTGAAACTGCCAACAGTTTGAAAATTAATCATGGAGAAAAAATGAACCATTGTGGTTTGTGCCTGTTCGGAATTATGCCACACAAAGTCTTCCATGTATCGGAATAGAGCTGTGAGCCTGGAGCAAAATTCATGAGATTTACACCGCTTCAACATTTCTTACCAAATCTCTTCCAACTGTGGATACATGTGCTAGTATCAGGTAGCGACAGTCCGGTGTGAACACCAAATGCTGAAAGCGTGTTCAAAAACACACATTTAGCACGTTCTTGAATGTGCCACACATTCCTGGTGCGTAGGTAGCATTAAACTAATACACTGTGCCTTTTCAGATCCTATGAGACGGTGCGATGAGACCAAATAATTCCTCTGCGGAGAAGCGCACGGCTTAATAAATAAACTGCTTAATGTGGGTGTGGCCAAAGACCCCTGTGTTGAGCAGAAGAGGTCGAGCTCCCCTTGACCTCTGTGTTCAGAAGTCTCTTCACACGCATTACTACAACACCAGGCAGATTACTTCCCAGAATGCCTTGTGACCCTTATTTCCCGTTTTGCCACAGCCATGTTGAGTGTTTCCGGGGGTCTGCTGCTCAAGCAGAGGTGCAGACTTCAGACTTACCCAGCTCATGGAGGCTCTGAGCTGCCTTGGTAATCTCCCTGCTGCCGCCCTGCAGCTGCCCCTGGAGCCTCTTACTGAGGTACATGATCCGAATGATCCTCCTCAGCAGGTCACAGGCCACCTGCAGCACAAAGAGATCAGTACTGGGACACCAGCCACAGGGCAGAAACACCTAACGCACGGGAGATCAAGCAAGCAGACGTGAAAAACTGGACCCAAGAGCAGCTTCTGGTTAGAAAGACAAACTGGAGGGCAGAGAAACAGATTTCCAGTAGAGAGCTTCTAACTCAAAGCTGCTGTTTTCCATCAACTGTTTCCTGATTGGCTGATCAAAGCGGACAATCAGTGTTTGCATATTTATTTCCCATGAACACGGACTGTCTATGAATAAATGAAGGCTGCAGGAGGAAAACGTCTGTCAGGGTTAAGAAGAGACACCTATTTGCAACGCACTTTTATGACTCATTCTACACAGAAATCCATTGTTTTCGGAAAGACAACCGCAATCTGGCCGACTGTCAGTCAGAATGTTACCACACAGAATGATAGGTTAGAGAAAAGTCATGTTCAGCTCGGTCCATGCAAAGCTTCGAGAAGATGCTGAGCAGCTTCAGAGAGTCATGCAGACATCCTGCACCGCAGCTTTGAAGATGAGAAACCAGATCTTCATGCGCGGATCAGCCACACTAATTACCTGCAGTCTGGCTAACTGTGTAATCCGGGCCACAATCTTGTTGTAAGGGTCCACAATTTTGGTCCTCATCCTGCAGAAACATGCATGTTTGATTATCCTTATTCACAACGGTTTGAATGAAGTAATACTCAGAAATACAATGTTTATCTTTTTTTTTTCTTCAGATTTGTCCTCCATCAGAAAAAATGCCACAAGAGCATGTTAAAAAGACCCAAAAATATTTTTTTCTTGGAAAGAGGTTAGCTCTGCCAGGGGTGTATTCACACACAAAAGTCTCACTGTGATTAAAATCAGTAAAGAACTTATAACCGAACGGTCATTTTTACAAGTATAAAAGCCCGCATATGGAACATTGAGCTTTTATTTTGAAAAACAAGCAGTTCAACCTGCAAACCGTGTTGTCTGTTGGGTGTGATTACCTGTCCACAGCTGCCTGCAGAGCCCCGATCCTGGTCTGCATCATCTGAAGGACTCCTGAACATAATTGTTAGAGTTGGAGGCTTCATTACAACAGCATAAACATCTCCAAGTTTCTCCTGAATTACTTAGGGAAGTCACTCTGGCTTTTTTGGGAATTCTTAGCAGCTAAACAGCACAAGTTTGTAAAATACAGTTGGATTAAAGCTGCAAAGCCAACCAAACAGGTGGAGATGTGTTTATACAGCCGGTTGTTGGTTCCGAAACTCAGCACTCACACAGGAGCGTTAGTGACAGGAGTGTCACATTCTCTGGTTTTAGTCACACTTTGGTCAAACGGGTAGGAAACTAAACTTTTAGAGAAAAGCAAAGACCCACTGCAAAAAGAATCTTAGAAGGGAAAAAAATAATTTAAAATTCAACATGAATATTCTAAAAACAGGGATTCTATGTAATGAAATGTTACCTGTGAGATCACTGTCATTATCATTGTCGTGATCAGATATTTCATTTGACAAAAAAACGACACAAATATTGTTAAGATTCAGACTTTTGATGTTTCCTCTAACGGTGTTGTAAATGTAGTGGGAGTCATGGATGACAGACCTCCCCAAGACACCAGTGCACAGACATCACAGTAGCTTTCATTTATGCATCACTAACATGGGGGAGGGCAGAACATTCTAGGCTTGTTGGAACAGTTGACTCATAGAATCTATCCAACGCTCATGAACACGGTCTGAGAAGAGCAAAAGTGCAGGATCGCTGCTTCTTCACCTTCAAGAGACTCGATCCCGGTGGCCTGAGCCAGCAAGTCCTCATGTCTTGCAACGACCTGGAAACACAGACAATGAAATCCTGACGCATCGGATCAACATTCTTCAAAACAGAAGAACAATCAACACTAAGAGATGAAATGATCATCATTACACCTGAAAGGCTCACAGGGATCCAGAGTCACGTGACAACCAGGCTGAAAGTATCACACTTTTTCCATTCTTTTGGACATGTACTCTGAATCTTTTTGCAAAAACTGGAAATCAGCAAAGCTTTTTCTGCTTTGTCCCGTTACCCCTGACAATCATTTTACTACTACTCTCAAAGACAATCACAAGGGCCTGATACGCTTTTGATCCCAGAAAAATGATTGAAACATTCATACCTGTGAATAACAAATCAGAATTCACAAGATAAGAAGACTGAATTAAGAATTCTGACTGAGTATGAAGACTTTCAAATATTTGATGACAACTCCTCATCTCAGATTCCATCCATCCATCTTCTTCCGCTCATCCATCCGGATCATGGGGGCAGCAGTCTAAGCAAAGATGCCCATTCGTCCCTCTCCCCCGCCCACTTCCTCCAGCTCCTCTGGGGGGACCCCGAGGCGCCCCCAGGCCAGCCGAGAGGCACAGTTTCTCCAGCGTGTCCTGGGTCTACCCCTGGGCCTCCGCCCAGTGGGACATGCCAGGAACACCTCCCCGGGGAGGCGCCCAGGAGGTATTCGAACCAGATGCCCGAGCTCCTCTTGGAGGAGGTGGCGAAGAAGTGGCTCACTCCTTCTCCTATTTTGTGTCCAGTCCAATATGAAATGTATGCAACCATAATCAATATTAATAAAGCATCGCCTCAAATACAAAAGGGGTTTACATAAATATATACCTTGTGTGTCGAAAAATTCATAACTCCCTATTTTAACAATAAAACCTGTCCAACACCAGAGGCCTTTAGCTCTGATCTATTTGCTCAGCTTTTGGACAGAACAGAACAGAATCGGTGATAAAGGACAGCCCTGCCGGAGTCCAACATGCACCGGAAAAAACGTTTGACTTAATGCCGACTATGCATACCAAACTCCTGCTCCAGTCATGCAGAGAACAGATGGCTCTCGGTAAGTCTCCCTGGACCCCGTACTCCCAGAGCACCCTCCACATAACACCACGGGGGGGCGCGGTCGAACGCCTTCTCCAAATCCACAAAATAAATATAGACTGGATGAGCGAACTCCCACGAACCCTCCAGCACTCTAGAGAGGGTGTAGAGCTGGTCCACAGTTCCACGACCAGGACAGAAACCGCACTGTTGTTCTTGGATCTGAGTTTGACTATCGGCCGGACTGACGAGTGCCCCTGGACTGGCAGACTTCAGGAGTGGTTCCATTTTTTTAAGGAGAAGCACAGAAGGATGTGTTCCAATCGCAGGGGAATCACACTCCTCATCTCAAATGCTTTTTCATAAATATTTGGAATAATAATTATTTAGCTGGCCACCTGTTGTATCCCGCCTTCACCCCACTATAACCGGGTTGGTTCCAAGAACCCTGTGACCCTGAAATAGATTCAGTCAAGGGTCCTGAAGATGTATAGAAACAAACGAATTATTTAATCTGTGAATAAATTTTATGCTTTAAATTTTAGATTCAGTCTCACGTCTCTTTATTTCACTGCACCTCTCAATAACATACACTGTTCGAGTGCCTACATCAGCACAGGTGACACAGGTGTAAATAAGAGTGGCACAGTGTGTAAAGGTGTACACTTTGTAAAGAATCACTTCCAGGTTGTGACCTGTCCGTGCAGCTCCTTGTCCAGCCGGCTGATGCCCTGCGCGAGCCCACCCAGCTGCTCCGCGATCACAGCGTGCTGGATGACCTGCGCGGCGTACGTCTTCACATCGAAGTCGTCCACTACGAACTCTGCGTAACAGTCTGAAGAAAAGCAGACAGTCAAACTCCGCCCACCTGCCAGCTTTTTTTCCCCAAACTTTATCTTTTTAAAAAAAGAAAGAGTGCGGAGTCATTATACAATAATGAACAACATAAACACCTTTAAACAGAGTCAGGGGGCATTAAAAACACTCAAACTATAACTTATACAAATATGGACTGTTTTCATTACAGTACCTGCCCGTGGAATTGCAGAAGTTTTTCTGGAATCTTATGTACATTACAATTACAGCTTAAGATAAAATTTGAATGTGTTTTTAACATGTTTTTGTAGCATTTTTCTCATAACAGACAACCTACATAATATATATATATATATATATATATTATGATTAAAACTGCATTTCTGAGGACTTCTTAATTCAAATCACATTGGATCAGAAAACAGGGTGCTAGAAAATGCTCACCTTTATGATGCAGTTACTGAAATGAGCGTACTCCTTCGCTCCCTCTTGCATAAATTTAATTTGCTTCTTCCAAGCTGGGCTCTGGCTCAAAATTCTATGGCGAGATTGATCCAATATTGTTCACCATTATTTTTGCGACGCTAATGCTAGCTTGGGGCTCTAAACTCAGAGCCCTCAGCAAATGGGACAGAAAGGGGGCGGGGTTTCTCTGAGCAAACAGTCCCCGCCCACAAACCAGAACTGTTTATCTAATGAGCTACTGCTGCTGGGTATAAAATATGTCTTTTTTTATTATTATTTTGGCTAAAAAAACTGGAACGATTTTACAGCAGAAAAAAATATATAGTTGGAGTGGGACTTTGAAGCCGAATTCTTAGCCTACCCCTCCGGCGTTTGCTTACCGCTCCAATTAAAGGAATATTTGAAGTGATGGGGTGTCTGAAAGGTGCGCGGTAACGTAGATGACTGGCAATTATCGAGGGGTAGTGCCTGTTTGGGCCGTCCGAATTCAAAGACACTATTTTTCCATATCTCTTTGTTTGGAGGGCTAAATGTAGCGGTATGGAGAAGCCGTAGGGGTAGGGGAAGAATTCAGATTCTGCCATTTGGGCCAAAGTCATGAATTTGGTAAATATATATATATATATATATATATATATATATATATATATATATAGTGAGGAATCAAATTCCATAATGAGACCAGATTTTTAAGAAAGTGTTTAGCCCATTTAATTTAAAAAATATTATTTAGTGTCGTGAGATCCCTAAAACATAATCCTCCATTTATGTTATTTGTCACAAGACTTTTTCTGATGGAATGCGCGCGATTCTTCCAATGAAAGTGGAAGGGCATCCTGTCAAAGTCACAGCAGGTTTTCTTATAAAGACAGAGCTGCTTATGTCAGCTTTAGTAAGAATCACTCTGCCTCTTTGGGTCAAAGCGTTTGTAAACAATAATTTAGTTTACTCTGTTTTCTAATAACTGTGAGTGAGTTTACACAGAGATGAATTCCTTCCTGTTGAATCTGGATGTTACAGATGCTTTGCTCACTGCCTTTTTTAGTGCTAAGCCAAAGGCTTTGGAAAAGTCTCTTAATGACCCGCAGAGCAGAAGATATCTGATTTAGCTTTCTTTTTTAAGGGTGGTATCCTTCGCAAGTTGAGTCGCCCACCTGCCAGCTGGCAAGTGAACAGCAACCTCCGTGGACGTTATTTATGTGTTTTCACAGGACCAGTACCGGGTTTGGTAAGAGAACAAGAACATTACTGGACTCTCAGCAGCAGAGGAGCAGCTAACCCGCTCAGGCATCACATTTACATTGAAGTCAGTTTAAGTTTTACCATCTTTCAGGACAGAATTCGTCCAAACTCCTCGTCCGTCCTCCATCGCGTTTCCGCATATGACGTTGCCGCGTTCTTCTTCTTCTGTGGTTTATTAGTGGTTGACACACGTCTACTGGCTCGTTACCGCCACCAGCTGGTTTGAAAGAGTATGAGTCAGAAAGTCCTTTTCTACTTTGGTCCAAACTCGTGAATATAGTTCTTTTATAAGTCCTTTGTCCTTTCATTTCTCTTCTAAACATAATTTCTCTCAATAAATAAATAAACAAATAAAACTAACTTTAATCTTTCCCTTTAAATTGTTAGAAAACAAATCCAATACCCAAAGAATACTCTCAAAATTTGTCTTTTTAGCAGTTAGGGTTACTTCCTTGTGTTGTTCACTACCAACAGAGTAACTAAACATGTTTAAGGGTCAGCAATTGCTCACAGGAAAATATAAACCATCTCAACCCTCTTATTTGTTTTAGTCAATGTTTGATTTCATGTTGGAAAAATATTGGCCTTTCTTTTTTCTTTCCCTGTTTCTCCCCCTCTCTTGCACTCTGTCCAATTCTGTTCGGCTGCAGTGGGCCCAGACATTCATGAAGACTCATTTTTAAACAGTCTTGTTCATTGATGAGTGCCATGCAACCCTGGATGGTCAAAATGGATGGAATAGAGGGTCCCAACGAGGCTGTGAGGTCAGGTGGTGGGGTCATGGTTTGGGCTGGAATCACTTAGGGTCCCTGAAGGTGTGAAAATGACCTCTAAAAAGTAGGTGGAGTTTCCGACTGACCACTTTCTTCTGTGGTCCAAAAAGAAGAACCGTTCTGTTAGTTCAGTAACATTTAATACATACTCTAATGGTTAGTGACTAAAACATTATGCTGACTGTTATTTGCATTGAAGATTTAGATGTGGAAGGCAGTGTATTATTAAAGGTTGCAGACCCTCTCCCTAAACAAACTATGGGGAGCATTGGATTTTACCCCAAACTTCCTAAACACTCTTCCCTTAGCAGGAGGCAGAAGAGGAGAAAACACATCTCATGAGCAGACTGGCCTTTTCACAAAGAGTTAGGAAGAGGCAGGAAACTAAGTGGAGTCCAGAAATGAGACAGGAGACTTTGTCAAGTGAAAGCACAGCAGACAAGAGGTTTTTCTAGAACACAATAAAACGGCATTGGAAGCTCTAATAAGAGGCAGGACAGGAGCAGTCATATGTTTATGAGATGTTTTCTTGTTGTTCTAAGAGTCATTTCCATAGCTGGAACTTCAGGAATTGTTAAAAAGCACACACCCACAGCATCACATTTCCCTTTGTGTCATTTTAGGAGATGGAAATGACGAAGCCACAGTCATTTATTCAGCTTTATTCACTTCAAACAGTTTAATAGTTCAACAAAACAAAACTTTACCAACTGATGTTTTGAGCACATAAAGACAAATGAATGTCAGAAAACTCTTCAGAAAAGCTCATGATTGTACCATGTCAGAACTTCATTCAAAGTGTTTGGAAACAAGGTAAATTATTCTCTTAAAAATCCTTTTTAAATAAGTTAAACATTTGGATTCAACATGTCAAGTGTTGTGTTTTAAAAAAATACATTTTTATATTTGTTTTGAATAAAATTTTTTGTGGTTTGATGAATAATGGTGGGTTTGATTTCTGTTTTATTTCCAAATGTGATGTAATGCTCGTCTTTCACCACTGAGAGGCGCATGTTTGCGACATATGTAATGTCACCATATTAAAGTCCCACTCTGACCATCTATTGATCTTTTTTCAAAGCATTCTTTATGGTCTTTTAATTTTGATTGTCATTTTTAGCCAAAATCAAAAAACCTCCATCGTTTTCTAGAACACAGTTTCTGCAGAGCTGCAGTAGTTCATTAGAAATTCACCTCTGAGTTGTTGGCGTAGAGAAACCCCACCTCCTTCCCCATCACCCATAACTGAGAGCTCTCTGTTTACACACTGCTGGCTTACAGCCCCTCATACCCCAAGCCTAGCATTCCTGGTGCAAGAAAAATGGCGAGCGATATCAAAGCTATTCAGCTGTCCAGTTCTGATCCAGATTCCAGCCCAGACAAGGAATATGAAGAGATCAGAAAAGTGCCACAAGAACATGTTAGAAACACCAAAAACTCCATTTCATCAGAGTGAGACTTCAACGTGTAGTGGTCCGTGTCACCTTTGGTTGTTGTGAGCCGTTTTTGCTAAATTGCATTTTTGTGTCTAATAAATATGGAGGATAAGTTCACTGCTAGAGAAGCACCAATACTCTGATCAGCACACACATTTGTTAAATATGTTTAAATCATTTCAATAATGTTTCAGGTCCATTATTTGTTGAACCCCCTGGGTTCGCCCTTCAATCTGACTATCAAAACGCTGGGTTCTTTTGCTTAAGTCTTTGGTATGACCTGATTGCGGATTTGAACCCATGGCTTTCTAGTCGTTGGGTGGACACTGTCCCACTAGGTCAGTGGTCAATCACAAGAAGTGATTCCACCTTCTTAGAGAGAAGTAAAACACATCAAAAAGTTTTTCAGAAATGTTGAGGCCAAATTTGACCATGTTTGAATGTTGAAGGACGACCGTCAACATTCCCTTCTCTGCGGTCTAATCGAAGCGCCATGCAGCCTTCCCCTTAGCAAAAAATTGTTGTTGGGATAGTTCACTTATTCTAACTTTATATTTGGCTGACCAGTTTTAACCGTCTGCATCAGCGTCGGGTATGACACTCAGGTACTTTTTGGTTTGGTGGAGGCATGCTGCAAGACGGTTACTGAGGAGACGAAGGCTAAGAAGGTCCGCTGAGCTGTTGTCTGCGGCTCATCGGTTGCTGCAATCCTACTCCGTTTGACTTTAGGTAAACCAAATGTGTGCAGTCTGGAAACACCCTGAGTATATTTGTAGTAAACATAAGACTACGGTCACACAATGCCACTGCACGGCCAACTAGATGCAAGTTTTTCAGCAAATTCAGCTGGTGGCCACGCGGCGGCATTTATAATAAGGAGGGGGCAGTTGCATTTTTACACACCGCACAGTGGTCACAGATGCTTCAAGAAAACGTGAACATTTTACAGCAACCAGACGATTTTTTGACATCAGTCAGTGGCCGCCCTGGCATGTTTGGAGGTCGCGCAGGTGGCAGGAAGGCAGCATTGTGATAGATGGGAGGGTCAATTAAAAGATTAGAATGTGTCTGAGATGCCATTGACCAGTGGGGCAGAAGTTTGGCATACCCAAGGCTACCGGGTGGTTGGCAGTTGCTGTCATTTACACATTGTCCAATCAGAACAGCTGCCAGAACTGCCACCGCCCAGCTGGTGTTCACTATGATTTTCAAAAAGTTGGGCAGAGGCATGAAATTTGGCAGATCATGCCGATGCCTCCCCATCGCACATTGCCAGTTGTGTTTGTGACCGTAGCATTAATAAACTCCTTTTTGCTAAGGGACTGCATGAACTGCTTTCTTTGGAGTGTTTTCATTCAAGCAACTCCTCAACTTGCCATCTATGTCAATCTTGCACCAGGAACAGGCACCGGGTTTTCATCCTTAGTTTTCCTCTGAAACCGTCTTGAAATCCCTGCTTCTGTTTTCGCTCACACCTCTGTCATCGTCTTTTTGTTTTCCCAGAAATGCTCCTCAGTATCGAGCTGAAAACCTCTAAAGTCCACTTGTTCTCGAGCATCTGCGACTTTAAGGATTCAGTTTAAACAAGTTTAGCAGTCTACCACACGCACCACCATCACAGAAAATCCATGAAAACATGTTAACATCAACAACGGCTTCAACACAAATGCAGAAAACTATATTTTTGCAGAGAACATCCTTCAGTTTATATGTGCAACTATTTTATTGCACTGGTCCCTTCATCCTCACTTCTTTGACAGTTCAGTCAAGAACCACCTCAGCTTCTGATCTGCAGGGGTTTTGGGATCCTGCAGATCAACCCCCCAGAGCCAGGATGAATGAGAAGATCCAAATGTCTCTGAGGTCAGAGCCTCAGCTGAGCGCTCTGCTGCCGACAGAGGGCGCTTTCCACTGTTCCCGTAGAAACTGCCGCGGCAGAACATAGCTCAAAGGGATACGACCTTTCGCTGGTGCAGATGTTTTCATGGCATGTTGACGAGGACACGCTCAGAGTCCTGCTGTCTGAGGTCCAGACAGAAACTTGGACGCCGTCCTGGCCCTTCTTCACACAACATGCTCGGAAGTTTGAGAGTGGAGTTTGTTTCCCCAAACTGACCCCAGACACATTCACGTCACAAACGGACAAAGAACTCCAATCAATACGTTCATACAAAGAAATGCAGAGTCTTCAAAGACTAACAGCTCATGAATCGAAGGAAAGCAGCTCATGTTCAGGTTCTGGTGGTCTTCAAGCATCCGGTTCAAGAAAGGCTTGACGGTGGCAGAGCTTCCAAACACCTACCCCTCCTCCTCAGCAGGATCTGCTAGCAGAACCTCTTCTGGACGCAGAGTCTGATGTTTGGCTATCTTCTATAAAAACGCAGCACAGAACTTATGTGGCTCCAGTAGTCTTCTTCTCCAGCCGGTCCAGCTTGGCTAAGTTCTCCTTCAGAAGCTTGGAGGTGGGGTTGAGGAGCAAGGCCTGCTGGTAGTAGGTTCTGGCCGTTGCATAGTCTCCCTACATGTGGAGGCACATTTGTAAAGAAGAGCATTAAAAAAAGTATTGTCTTAAATCTGAGTTACTATCCATGAAAACAAGTATACTACCACACACACGATGAGTCAAACCAAACAAAATCTAAAAGAAAAACCTTTTCAGTGTGGCATTGCCGTTGACATTCTGTGATATAAAGGCTAATTTTCGAAGTTCATCGTTCAAGCAGCCATGAACACACAACGGCGCTTAACAGACGAGCGGCGCCACCTGGCCGTAGCGCCCTGTCAGGTGGAGTCTCAAAGTGTCATCAGCAGACTTACATCCAGACACAGAACTACTGTCAGAGTTTGTGACAGACCCAGCAGTGGAGCCCCTCCAGTGACAGACCAGAACCAGGACCAGAACCGAAGGGTTTCCAGACAAACCATTCACAACCCACTCCACCGCTTTGACTGGAACGCAGAAAACGCCACTGACACCAAAACACAGCTGTGAATGTTTGCACAAGACCAAGACATGAGAACTTTACAACGCAGCAATGGTCTCCTGTCCTGTTCAATGATGAGTGTCAGGTCTCTCTGCACAGAAGTTATGGTCGTCAGCGTTGCTGGAAAAGGCGAGGTGAGAGATACGCCAAGGTCAGCATGGTCCTCAGGGTTCACTTTGGTGAAGGAAGTACAACAGTCTGGGCAGACATCACCGGTCAGAGCAAAACCAAACTGCTGATTGTAGATAGTCCAGTCACTGCACGCTCTGGTGCTGTTTCAGTCCAGTAGGACCATGCTCTATGTCAGCATTACCGTCTTAAAACTAATAACACATGTATGCATTATTTTGGAAGGAAGTGTGTCTGACCTTGATGTGCTGAATCCCTCCCATGTTCATCCAGGCCTGGGATTGATCCGGCTTCAGCTCCACAGCCAGTTTGTAGCTCTATGGAGACAACCAGATCTACAGCTTGATTCTGTGCTGCATTTCAAACTTAGCTTTTTCAGAAAGGTGGCTCTCAATCTTTTTTTCTCAAAATAGGATTCTCGTTCTCAACTTGGATTATGTTTTGGTTTCTAGAATTCTGCTTGATTTCTAAAATATAATGTAGTTTTGCTTTTTTCATTGTAACTTTGATCTTTAATATGTTTTTTGCGTTGTGTAATTTGTCCTTCAGGGCCACCGTACTCTGTGGTCTTTAGAGCCTGTAGAATATGAAGCTGACATCAAGAACTTCTTTTTCCTTCATCGACACTGTTCCAAATGATTCTACAAATGATATTTTTCTCAGATTTTTCTAGATACTCAATGCAAATAACAGTCAGTATGATGTTCTAGTCACTAACCATTAGAGTATTAAATGTTACTGAACAAACCTCCTAACCTCCTCCAAAATAAA
>BSAI01000134.1:459840-525523 GCA_036245035.1 Adrianichthys oophorus
TACTGTAACTCTGTATGTTATTACAGTACTGTAACTATGTCATTACAGTACTGTAACTATGTCATTACAGTACTGTACCTCTGTACAGTGGAGGACAAGGAGGAAGGGTTACAGGTTCTTGTTTTAATGATTTGGGTAACTGTGCGTCTGTTTTTCCTTTCCCTGGATAACGGCGGTGTTGGGCTGCTGTCCATCTCCAAACTAATCCAAGAAAAAACAGGGCAAAGCCAAATTTTCTCACCGTTTAAACCAAGACTCGGCTTGATCATTCTCATTGGACGCTCGCAGAAGGCGCCCCAGGTTTGCCATGGCAACATAATGTGCTGGTTTCAGCTGTATTGCACGCTGGTAATGGGCAGCAGCCAACTCTTCTTCTCCTAGAGGATTGAGTTGAAAATATTGTATAGAAAAAAATCAGTCACTGAACAATAGACCAGCATGTATGTGTTTCTAAAGCTCATAGGATGCAACAGCTGCCATCAGTCACCACAGCTCAGAGCATGCCCTGACCTCTGCTGAGGGATGTCGGTGACGAACTGTAGCCTCTGATTTAAAACACTTGTGAACTTTAGTAACTTCGAGAAAAAAATCTGCATCTAGACAAACCTTTATCATATTGAGGAGAAGAAAGGTGAGAAGAAAAAAAGGCTGGTACTAGTTTATCAAACTGTACAATCATTTTCCAATTGTAAGTGAAAACATTAGGATTGAGATCTTTCCTAATTCCCATGATTGAGGAGGATGGCCTGCACAGTCACCAGATCTCGTTGAATCTATGACACCAAGGATTAAAGCAGTTCTTACTGCAAAAGGGGTCCAACCCGGTACAGGCAAGGGGTAGTCAAACAGATGCAATCAAGCCCTGATTGTTTGCACGCAACATTTTAACCGTTTAAAGCTACATTCACACCGGCTTCGGCAATGTGCATTCAAGCGACCACTTTCAAAAGCACGTCCGTTGAATCTTTGTTGAAAGTTAAACCAAGTTGAACTTTGACCAATTGGATTTGAGTGACGTCCTTTTTTCACAGACATGCCAACTGTTTGAAGATTGATCATGGAGGAGAAATTAATAATTGTGGTTTGTGCCAAACACAGATTATGACACAGAGTCTCTCATTTATTGAAACAGAGCTGTGAAAGAATAAGCCTGGAACAGGATTCACAAGATTTACACCGCTTTGACATTTCGCACCAACCTTTTTCCAGCTGGAAGTACATCATGTTGTGTCGCTAGTATTGTAGCAACAGTCCAGTGTGAACACCATTTTATAAAATGCACATTCTTGGATGCGCGTCACAGGTCTGGTGTAAACGTAACATAACAGACACTATTTGTTGCTAAATTAAACACATCTTGCTTTTGCACTTACTGTTAAGTTTTCACCTTGTAGTAAAATGGACCCATACATTAAATGTTAAATCACCAGCTAGAGCTGGTGATTGAAATAAATGAAGGAGAATAGGATAGAAGAGTTGAAAAAAATGGTGGAAACCCAATTTCATACTATGTATATTTACAGAAAATCAACTCATTACAATTTGACTTAAGGTTTCATTAAATCCACATAGATACAAAACATCCTGTTTTCAGGGTCCATGTTCTGATATGCAAGTTTTTCAAAAGGTCCAGTTTGATCATATCTGTGCAAAGGATGAGCTACCAGAAGCTTTGTGATTTTGGAGGAATACCATTCTGCAAATTATAGCTGAACCTCTATCAGCTACAAAAATCTGTTTTTTTATGGAAGACCCAGAAAAGACAAAAAAAAACAAAGCACCAACCCAATGCAAACTCACTATGGAAAGGATATGCACACGATGTCGAATACAAGAAAAAAGAACTCACTGATCATATGAACACTCTGAATGCTACAAGAACCATACAGTTCAGCATCAGCATGGAGAAGCAAATAGTTCAATAACCTTCATAGACATGAAGATCCAGTTTCAAGAGGACTGCAGAATGAAAATAACAGTATTTGCAGAGGGAACCCACAGGAACAGTGTATAGGCCCAAAGTGCTACAGTCAAAGTCTCATTGATCCATACACACACACGTGCACACACTGACGGCATACACAGACCAGGACCTGCTTTTCTGAACAGAACCCTTGATTGGACACAAACGGTTTATTTTAATGACTCTGTTTGAACGAACAGCATCACCACAGATGATAGAAGAAAAAAAACTAAACCAGCAAGACAAGAATCCAAGATAGATCATCAACAAAAGGAAAACAAGTGAAAGTAAGGAAGCAGGACCAACTCTCAGGAATCAAAGCCCATTCAGACTGAGGAAACTCAGAGTGACACAGAGCTCAGTCCCATTGGAAACTAATGGAATGTGGGTCAGAGAGCGGTTCCAGGTCCCGGACCAGGATCCACTTGGGTGCATTCAGACTGAAAATGTGTTGGATTATCGGGGAAAACGAACTCCAGTTCACTTTAAGTGAGTCAAATGTGTCCGGTCTGATTACACGCCAAGTTATATCCTAATCTATAAGAGTGAAACAGATGTAGGATAGAAAGCAAACGAATAACTGTGCTCAACAGTCTTTTAATGTGTGTGTGTGTGTGTGTGTGTGTGGACATGGACAAGGATTGAATCCATGAGTAGAAAACTGGTGTGAATAGGAGCCAGAGTGGACCAGCTGCAGAACAGCCTCACCCGTGTTCACCAGAAAAACCCCGTAGTTGTTGTGCAGGTCGGAGCTGTCTGGACAGTTCTCCATTCCTTTAATGTAGACTTCTTTTGCTTCAGTAAATCGTTCCTGGAAGAAAACACAAATGATGCCACACGTCTTAACAAAGACACAACCTCTACTAAACACGCTGAATTCTCAGCTGATGACTGAAGCCAATTTTTGTCAATCAGATTGTCCTCTAAGGCCGGTGTCCTGCTGGTTTTGTAAATATCCTCACCCCTCCAACTGCCGACCATCCAAATCCAGAAACATCAGAAGCAGAATGAACAGAATAGATAGAAAAAAAAAGAAACAGGCCTGACCCCAGAAGCGGGGATGGTTTCAGAGCTCACATTCTCCCACAGGACTTCAAATGTCACTGACACAGATTAATAAAGAAACAAACTGTCACCACAGACGGGTTGCAGTTCATGTCTGTTTACATGTGTTTGGGTTTTCTGAATACTGCACCTGGTCAGCGTAAAGCGACGCCAAACTGGAGTAGGCATCAGCAAAATGTGGGCCGTAGCGGACTGAGTTTTTCAGAAGAGCTTCAGCCTCTTTGTCCTTTCCCTGGGTCCTGGAATGAAAGTTCATTTTCAGCCTCATCTTGATCATCAACAAACTGAACACTTTCAGAGTAAATGAAAATGCGACTGCCACTGCACGATGGGGAAGCATCGAGAGAATCTTTAAGATTAGCTGCCGCCACCCAGTTTTTTGAAAAACCGTTGGCGTGGTCATGAATGTAGACGGCAGGCGTTAAGGATGACACCGTTATGAAATCAGGCGACAGCTAGGCTGTGGCAGCTCTGATTGGTTGATTTGTAAATGTCTTTGGACGGCAGCCGTCCATATCAAGCGTCACTGGCTGCCAGCCACCCGAGAGCCCAGGGGTTTCCATTCTGCACCACTGGTCATTCACGTTATAATCTTGTCCAATGTGGGTCCACCTTTTGCAGCTTTACAGCTTCAACTCTTCTGGGAAGGCTGTCCACAAGTTTGAGGAGTGTTTGTAGGAATTTTTGACTATTCTTCAAAAAGGTGAGGTCACACACTGATGTTGGTGGAGAAGGCCTGGCTCTCAGTTTCTGCTCTAATTCATCCCAAAGGTGTTCTATGGGGATTCAGGTCAGGACTCTGTGCAGGCCAGTCCAGTTCATCCACACCAGACTCTGTCCTTCATGCCTTTATGGATCTTGCTTTGTGAGAACATGGAATTGTCCAGAATGTTCTGGTATCCTGAAGCATTCAGAGTTCCTTTGACTGGAACTAAGGGGCCAAGCCCAAGTCCTGAAAAACAATCCAAACCATCATTCCTCCTCCACTAAATTTCAGACTCTGCACAATGCAGTCTGAAATTTACCGTTCTTCTGGCAACCTCCCAACCCAGACTCGTCCATCAGATTTCCAGATGGTAAAGCGTGGTTCATCACTCCAGAGAAGGCATCTCCACTGGTCTAGAGTCCAGTGGCTCCGTGCTTTACACCACTGCATCCGACGCTTTACACTTAGTGATGTGTGACTTGGATGCAGCTGCTTGATCATGGAAACCCATTCCCTGAAGCTCTCTGCATACTGTACTTGGGCTAATCTGAAGGTCACATGACGTCTGGAACTCTGTAGTAAAGAAAGTTGGCGACCACTTTGTACTTTGAGCTTCAGCATCCACTGACCCATCTCTGTCAGTTTACGAGGTCTATCACTTGACTGACTGTTGAATATTTAGGAGCGAGGACATTTCACAAATGGATTTGTTGCACAGTTGGAATCCTATGACAGTTCCACGCTGGAATTCTCTGAGCTCCTGAGCGCGAAACATTCTGTCACAAATATTTGTGAAAACAGTCTGCATGCCTGAGGGCTTGATTTTATACACCTGTGGCCAGGCCAGGTGATCAGGACACCTGATTCTCATCATTTGGAAGAGGGAGTCAATACTTTTGATAATATGTTGTAAGTTCAAAAATAGACTTCATTGACGGTGCGTCGTATAATCCAGTGCACCTCAATAATGCAGAAAATATGTTACTTCAGGAAACTTCATCCCTTTAAGTCATTTTATAGTTATGTCCTTCAGGTAAGCATGCTGCTTACTTTAGGGCCATGTAGGCAAGTGGGTAAGATCCATGCACTGTTGGAAACCTGACAAAACTACAAGAGGCACTTGTTCCTAAATAGAGTTTCAGGTATTTTCTTCACTGCAGAACCTTTGTTTAAGTGTGTGCTTGCTGCGATGTCATTGCTCAACCTGCCAAGTTGACGTGCGTGCCAAATACTCAACTAGATAAATACAGAAATATGCAAATAGGAAAAAATACCGTAGCTTTGGGACAAATGAAACTTACGAATGCTAACCAACCACCCTGCTGCTAGCAAACTACTAAACAACCACACACACCAGCCAGGGCATCAACTGCTTAACACCCTGGCCGCAGAGCAACCGCAGACAAACTTCATTCATTGACCAAATCATGGAAAACATGGATGATGTTGAGCTAGGAGCTTGTGTTTGTATGTGTTGGAGGTCTGTACAGAGGCACCGGCAAGCACGTGGCTGTGTCTGGGTTCACCAGAGTCTCTCCCGGTGCAGCGTGTTGCACTCCTGCAGTGGAGATGTGCCTGATGGCCGTATTGAACAGTACTTCTGTCTGGGGCCCAGTTTGAGCATTGGTACAAAATGGCTGAAAGTTCAGGACAAAAATCCTCGCATCGCCATATTGAACCAATTTTTCTACTCTTTGATCTAGTCACTGAAAACGTCACGTGCCCATAGATGAGTCCCCAACACGTCAATCTTTCCGCGCCGCACCCGATGCCAAAATCGCAGCATGCCGCCTCAAATCGTGTCTTTACACTGACTTAACATTGACACTGGCCACCTCGCATGAATCGCTTTTGGTGTGAATGCACCTTTAGAGTGCAGTGACCTTTGGAGGTTTACGTTCACGTGAACCCAAATGAAGTTCAGCAGGGATCTCCAACCCTGTTCCTCATGAGCTACTGCTCTGTTCAGACCTTGTGTTAGCTCATTGTGTTTGTATCTTCATTGTTATATTCAGATAAGTTGTGAGGGGGGAATGGGTTCGGGTGTTGTGCTCAGTCATTGTGTTAATCTGTTGTGTTCAGGTAATGGGATTGATGGGTGTGTTTTGCTGTTGTGTTTGCTGCCTTATATGATTGTTGTTTTGGGGTGTTGTGACTGAAACTTCTTTAAATGCTGTCTTTTGGTGTTGTGTTTGGATGATGTATTTGATTGCTATCAGATTCTTGCGCTCAAATGCTGTAGTTGGATCTTGGTTTTAAGCATTTTTTAAGCATTTTGTTTGGGTGTTACGTTAATGTTTTGCTCCAAGGTCTTACGCCTGTCAATCACCTGCTGCCAAACACCTGCTGGCTTGTGTTTCTTACCTAAGCAGGTTTCCCAGATTAAAGAGGGCCCTGTTGTGTTGAGGGTTGATGTCCAGAGCTTTCCTGTAGTAATCCTCCGCCGTCTCAAGGCTGTTAGTCAGAGTGCCCAGATTGTTCATGGCGCTAGCGTGACGAGGGTACAACCTGAGAAACACAGACCATTCTACTCATTTGTGCACATTCTAACAGGATGTAAAAATACTTTAATAAAAAGAAGATTAAAAATAAGATAAAGACATTCACAGAAAATCTATGAATTTTGATAAATAATCAGACAGAAAAAACTCAGATATGATCTCTCTTTAGGGTAAAACCTAAGAGTCAAAGTTAAGCACAATGGTACAACCTCGGTAAAAAAGCTAGTCTTATGCTACATTCACATCGCCCTCTGCACTGTGCGTTTCAGTGACCACTTCCAAAGAAAAGTCTACGTAAAAGCAACTACATGCGAGTTTCGGGCTTCCACGTTCAAAACTCTTGAGTCCATGCATCGTTATGAAACTTTTTAAGGCAGTTTTTGGGCACTACGTACAAAACGTGTGGCCACTGAATGCTCTTTGAAAGTTGAACTATGTTGAACTTCGACCATCAAGGACTCAGATTTGGTAGTAACGTATGGATGACGTCCCTTTTAATTTATGGGAAGTGCCAACTGTTTGAAAATTGATCATGGAGTAGAAATTAATAGGCCTCATTGCATTTTTTGCCTGGACGGAAATTTATAACTCCCAGTCTTTCACATGAGAACAAAACTGTGAAAATAAAAGCCTGGAGCCAGATTCACCAGATTTGCACTGCTTTGATATTTTGCACCAAACCTCTTCCAACTGTAGGTGGCGCAAGTAAACAGTAGATAAAGAAAAATAAGTTCCTCCCTACTTAATCAGTGTGAACACCATGGGCTAAATGCAGGTCCAAGAAAGAACGCTTAGTGTATTCTTGAAGTGAACAAAGTTAGTCTAGAACCTTAGGAGAAGGATTATCCATTGTGATATGTGATGAGATCAATGGTGGCAGGTCATACTAATTAATAAAAATAATGTCTCTCAACAAAATGTCACATTAAAGCTAAAAATAAGTTTAAAAATGCTCTGAATGGAAAGGTTGGGTCACACCTCAGGGCTGTGTTGTAGTGGTACACAGCTTCATCCCGCCGCCCGCTGTCCTTTAAGAAGTTGGCATAGTTGTAGTGGACTTTGGCATTGTGAGGCAGAGTCTGGATTCCAGAGCTAAAACAGGGGGAGGTCAGGTGAGGAAGTACAGAGTAATCAGAAAGGTTAATTTGGTTTTGTGTTTTTAATGATTTCATTCTTTCAAACACAAGTATAAAATAAAAAATGGTAACAATCAGAATGCATGTTGCTTCCAACTCCTAAAGATCTGTCATGTTTTGTTAAAGTATGCTATATATATATATATATATATATATATATATATGAGTTGATATCCAGAGAGCTCAATGAGCAATATTGATGGGGCAATTAACATAACAACGATTAGCTTTAAACAAATTAGTCCATTAATTAATCCAGTGAGGGTAATTGGGCAAGACCATTAAGACTACTGCCTACCTCATAACAAATGAGAGACAAATATTCAACAACGAAATACATGTCATACCGGCTCAGCCGCCCAGCAGGTGCTGGGGAACCAGAGCATCTTGATGGAAAGTGGGCTACTGGAACAAGACGGAACTCACAATAAAGCTAACTACCAAATAACTAGTAGTTCAATGTTCCAACATCAACAAACGGCAACTGCTATCACAGCTTGAGATTGACAAAATACAACACAATTGTTACCCCATGGAAGAGTCACAACATCAGGTCAAAGAGGAGGCTATACCACCTACCAACCAGAACTTGGAAACACAGCCTCAATGACCACCGTTACGCTGAGTGAGGCAGCAACTGACCTGAAAGACAAGATCATGTCTAGAATGAACACCAGGCAACCCCGACACCAACTACAACGCTTGAGTGAAGTACCATCTAAAAGTATCCTGGAAACTGTGAATGAAGCATTGAGGGCAATTCCTACCACAGCAATTAAAGAAACCAATGAACTGGTTTACACTTCAGCAGCAGAGATCCTTAAGATGCTTGGCTATAAGAGCAACCATGGGAGAAAACAATGCCCACCATGGAAGCAACGGTTGGAGGCTAGACAGCTCGGAGGGAAGTGAGTAAGATGTCAGAGGCCCAAAGAGGTACAGTGAAAAAGCAAGTGCCTAAGAGATACAGTCAGATGTCCATACCTGAAGCACTGGAAACTGCCAAACAAAGGCTCCTGACCTAGAGCAGCTGCCTAAAGAGGTACACAAGAAAAAATAAAGCCAGACAGATAAACAGGCACAAGTGTCCATCAAATGTCATATACCAAGGAGACGCTCTGTCCCCACTGCTGTTCTGCATAGGTCTGAACCCCCTCAGCCAAATAATTAACACGACTGGCTATGGGTACTGACTCAGGAATGGGGCAACCATCGGTCACCTCCTCTACATGGATGACATCAAGCTATGCCAAGAGCAAGCATGACATTGACTACCTTATCCACACCACCAGGATCTACAATACTGACATTGGGATGTCATTCGGGCTTGAGAAATGCAGACGGATGGTGACAAAGAGAGGCAAGGTAGTCCACACTGAAGGGGTCTCACTCACTCACAAAAAACAATAGCAGACATTGAGGACAGTTACAAGTACCTTGGAATTCCACAGGCAAAAGGCAACCTGGAGCAGGCAACTAGGAAAGCCGCAACAGCCAAATACCTCCAACAAGTTAGGCAAGTCCTGAGAAGCCAGCTCAATGGTAAGAACAAAACCCGGGCAATGAACAGTTACGCACTGCCAGTCATCAGATACCCCGCAGGAATAATCAGATGGCTGAAAGAAGAGATACAGACCACAGATGTTAAGAAATCAAAGATCCTCACCATACATGGAGGATTCCATCCCAAATCCAGTACCCTGAGACTGTATGCTAGCCGCAAGAAAAGAGGCCAAGGACTAGAGAGCGTGGCAACCACTATCCAGGATGAAACATCCAAGATGCATGAATACATCAAGCTCAAGGCTCCAACTGACAGTGTGATCAGTGAATGTCTCAGGCAAATGGACAGCAGAGGATGTGGTGCTGGAGGACAGATCCTCATGGGAGGACAAGCTCCTGCATGGGATGTACCACCATACCATAACTGAAGCAGCTTCTATCAAGAAGTTTAACCAATGGCTAGAAAGGTCTGGCCTACAGGACAACACAGAAGCGGTCATCCTGGCAGCACAGAACCAAGCCCTGAGCACCAGAGCGATAGAGGCTCAGATGTACCACACCAGACAAGACCCAAAGTGTAGGCTGTACAAAGAGGCGCCTGAAACAATCCAGCACATAACTGCAGGGTGTAAGATGTTGGCCGGGAAAGCATACATGGAGTGCCACAACCAAGTTTCTGGAATCGTATACAGGAACATGTGTGCAGAATATGGACTGAAAACACCAAAGTCAAAATGGGAAACACCTCCAAAAGTGGTAGAGAATGAGAGAACAAAGATCCTGTGGGAATTCCAGATACAGACGGACAGGATGGTAATGGAGAAACAACCAGACAATGTAGTGGTGGATGAAGAAGAGAGGAAACCTGTAGTGGTCGATGTGGCAGAAACAAGCGATGGCAACATTAAGAAGAAGGAATATGAGAAACTGGAGAAATACCAGGAACTCAGAGAAGAACTGGAGAAAGCTTGGAAGATGAAGGGGACAGTGGTGCCCGTGGTAATTGGAGCACTCGGGGCTGTAACCCCCAAACTGGAGGAGTGGCTACAGCAGATCTCTGGAAAGATCCTCAGACATATGCAGGACCCTCAAGATCCCAGGCCTCTGGTAGAGGACCAGAGCTCGGGGTGGGGTACCACCTGCGGAGGGTGAGAGGGGCGTTTTAATATATATAGAACTGGACTGAGTGACCTCCCTCATAGAAAAATGGCGACTGATTAGATTCATTTGGTTGGAAATAAGTAACTTTCTATGGGTGACGTCTCAGTCGTTTAGTAGTTAGTTAGGTAGCTAATAGTTAAATAGTAATGTATGTTGCATATTTGCACAACTCACAGTGAAAAACACCAGTGTAAATTGTGTGTGTACCGTATATCTTCCAATAATGGCCGGTCTCTAATAGACGCCAGGCTCCTTTAAGACCCCCCCCCGTGCTTCGTCCTGAGGCAGGCAGAGGGTGGGGGCTTGGTGTCTGTGGCATTCAGCCAGTGTAGCATGGATCACAACATTTTGGTTCATTCCATTTTGTTTAATCTGAACCACATTTTGGGATGAATCCTAAACATATCAGAGAATGGTTCAAGCAGATGGATGAAGGAGCGAAGGAGCAAGACGGCTGCAGAAAGAAAAGGAGCAAACATATTTCCTGGTGTTTATAATGGATCAATCCGTAGTTCTCCTGAACTTCATTCATTTTCTTATCCCACTAGATCCCTTTCGGGGCAGCAAGATTTCTGGGACCGTCCAATCTGCTGCTTTTGGACTAAGGCGGTACACTTTAGAGCTGGAGCTCGCTATGCTGCCGCCGGAGAGGAGCTGGCAGCCAGACAGAGAGCCGGCGCGGGATGGGAAAGCAGTCTGCTCGGGCCTCCTGAACTTTAGTTTCATCCACGCCTCAAAAAATGTACCCTCATTTAATTCTTTGGGTTAATGCGGGACAGAAAGCCGTCAAACTCCGTAAGAGAGAGAGGAAACACCGGGAAGCAGCCGTTTAGACACAGGGGAGAGAAGCTCTCAGTAGCTTGTAGGAGATTCTAAATGTTTTCATGAACCCAAACATTGAGCCATGATCACTGATGTTTTTGTAAAGCTTTTCAAAATAAATCAACCTGATCTCTTAACATCATCCATGTCTATCATGCATAGTAAATGAGAAAAACTCAGAGATCGCTCCGTATCAATTCTGGGGTGATCCTAAACAGCAGACATGGCTGCAGAAAGAAAGAAAAGGAGCAAGCCTGGTTTCCTGGTGAGCAGAGAAAGCAGCAACAAATTAGAAGAACTGGTTTGAACATGGATTACTGAGCAAAGGAAAAGGTGCTCGTGTCTCCAAATTTTTGTCAAAATTTTGTAAAGTCTCTCTATTTTCATTAAACTTGGTCAAAACAGGGGGCTAGGGCCATAGGGCTAGAGGTATTTCATTTAGCAAGCAATACGTTCAGAATTTTCTACAAAAACTGACCAAATTAGTTCAACAGCGCCATCAATTGATCTGTTGTAGCACGAAACAAATTTACAAAGTCTCAATCCTTTAAGTTTTAGAGCTAATGTTTTTATTTCTTCTGGTTCCTTGGCTGTTCCAAGAACTTTTTTTTTTTTAAAGAGACCACCCACTTTTGTCTGACTAGAGTATAAACCATTTTGGAATTTTGCAAAACATTATTTTAGGTCCAGAGTCAACTTAAAACAATTCAATCTTTCTTCAAAATTAATCCAAGATCAGTGCTCTTCTAAGTGGGCCGGTATTGTCCAGTACTCAGTACCGAGACTTCTAAAAATAGCTCTTTAGAGTACCACCACTTCTCCACGCCAGAAGTACGGCCGGTACTGCCAGTACTCAGTACTGATACTAGAGATGTGACGTTCATTTTTTCCTCCCTCCCCTGAGTTTTACACGTTCCCATAAAAGCTCAAAAAAGTTCTTCCCTTTAACTTCAGATGCAAATATCACAGGAGTTGTGAACACGATTCACGGAGAACCTCCATGAAAAAAGAGAAGAATTTAACATCAGACTTTAACATCTTGTGCACACATGTCAAATGCAGCTGTAATTGAGATTTCAAAAGCAACTCAAACTCAGTAATTGGTGGGAAATCTGAATTTGAATGATTCTGATCCAGATCTCAGCCCATCAATCCTCACTGTGATTATTTCAAAGATAACACAAATCAACTCCAGGATGGCTTTTTAAAAGTGAATAAATACAAAAAGAGCCAAAAGAGCCAGTCTTAGGAGCTTTGAAATGAACTGATCCAAAAGATTTGGATCCCGGAAAATAGCCATAAATCCCATCTCTATCCATAGTATAATGCTATCCTACACCCACTAGCTTCCAGTAAAAAGCATCAACCATTGATATGTCTCACTAGAACAATAAGCTGGTGTGCATGCGAGCTGTACACTTTTAAACACAATGTTTTTCAACACAGACATAAAAAAAACAAAGACAAAAACACACATTTAATCCCCAATCCACCCAGACAAACAAAATGAATGGTATCCCACAATTCCTTGCCCTGCCAGATCTGACATCAGGCCCAATGTTTCTGTGACCATCGCTACAATACATTAGGCGTGTTTGAGATGATCCAGGCAGATGCAGCACAGATCAACTGGTGCGCGGTGTATGTTAGTTAGCTTTGTGGTCCAACATCATGTCAATCATCATAAAAATACCATGAGAAAGGGGGGTGCAAGGCGCCCACTTAGACAACACTGCTAGATGACTACAAAACAATGCATTGTGGGAAACGATGTCCTGACAGTTCTTGTATGTGGAAGTGATGCTGATCAGAAACGGCTGGAGCTCAATGAAGGACATCTGTGGATTTTGTAACTCTTACTGCAAACACTGAATCACTGATTTGTATTGATACAAATGGTTGCGTCCATTGAAATCAGCATCACTCAGACGACTTTATCATTAGAAATGATTTTACTTGAAACATATAGTTATTTTAATGTTTCTACTGATAATCATTTAGATTTTAATGCTAAACATCAGACAGACATTTGCACTTATGCAACAAAAGGAACTCAAAAGTACAGGAATCACAAATCATCTGTGCTTTTGTGTTTTATTGTTGCCTTTAGAAGTTCACTTGTGAAACCCCAAGTGGAAGAAAAGTGGATCCTAAGATCTGCTGGAGCCTTTCCTAAAGAGAACGACTAAGAACAATGTTTGTTATTGTATTTGCTGTTTGTTTATTGATTTATTTATTTTGGCATGCTCTGGTTCATTTTTCATTTATACACCGTGAATCTTTTACAGGAAAGAACAAATTTACTCAGAATTTGTCTTGAATGTTCTACGTATGTTTCAATAAGTGATACAAAAGTGAAAGTAAACTGTTTTGAAGTTCTATTACTTAGTATGTATATTTTAACAGTCTTTTGATGATTTATTTACAGCATCACTTTACCAGAACATTTTACCTTTTTTGTTACACTGTTGTTGTTGCCGGTTTGCTTATTATTAAATCAAAGTCAAATCAACGTTGTAATTGTAAATCCATTTAAAATAATTGTATGTACACAGTCGATGTGTGACTACATTTATTTATAGACTTGACCTGAGCTCCCTCTTTCTTATTACATATTAAGATGCAAAAAAAAAAAAGACGTTTTTTTATTGATCAAATTTTACATTCAAGATTCTCTGCGTTTTACGTTTCGACTTCCATGAAAGAGAGTACCGCCACTTCTTGATGTCCACTCAAAGCACTGTCCAAGATGCATTGTGTATAGGTGAGTAACAATGAATCCATTTTATTTCTATGATCCAACCAGACCAATCTGTCTGAAGCAAGTTGTCATTTGAATCGACCTATACCATTGAAAATCATTTCAAAATGAGAAAAATCAATATTCAATCTTGGAAAACACCATTTTGATTGAGGTACGCTAGGTTTATTTTACTATAAGTTCCATCACAGCAGATAAAACTGATCAACCATCATTCCAGTCCAATGTGTGGAAACACTTTAGCAAAGCCATGTGACCATACAGTGTGCTAGAATGTTCCAATAATGTTGGATTATTCTGATGTGGAGAAACAACAGTGGAATGAACTTTATCAAACTAAAGTGTGAATGGATTTGACATGCTTTCTTGTTTACTTGTTTGTTTGTACACATATGTCATTTACACTTGATTATCTTGAAGAAATCTGGAAAACTTCAGCTGCACTGTTCAGTAGCAGAGATTCATCTCTGAGCCACACTGTTGAAGTTTTGGAGAAAGATGTCCTGGAGTGACATCCGTGAGTCGGATTGTTAAAAATGAACCAATATCGATTATGAAAAAGATTGGCAACCAAAAACTATGATATCAATCGAGTCGTTGTTAACATGAGATCTTACACTTTTAATTGTATAACATCCAAAAAAAAACCTTGCTGTTTGGCGCCACCATGTGGTTACTTATATCCGGTTTTCAATGTGTAGTATTTTGATAGTTTCTCTTAAATACTTTTGATCATCTGTTCATTTCACTTTTAGCTATCAATGTATTTTTCTATTCAGACTTGTACATTGGTTCTGCCTGTTCACTATGATGTCATTTTCTGTGCTATTTTGTAAATTGTGGAAAACACTTTTTGTCCCACTTTACCATACTTTAAGTGTTATTTACCTAAAGACCCACTCCAATGAAAATGGCTTTTAACATTTTGATGTAGCATCCCTGCGCCGTATCAAAGTAACACGTACAAATTGTTGTTCCTGACATTTAAAACTGGTAATCGAAATATAAAGTTTTAATAAGTTAACCATCCTGATGATGCCGCTCCTCCAACTTTGTCTTGTTGTTTTTGATCCGCTGTTTTGACTCCCTGGCCAACGACTGAAGAGATCTATAGTCACGTGTTTTTGTTTACAAGCTTCTGAAATCTCCCATAAAACGCCAGTCTGAATACAGACCAAACAGTTCAATGTCATCTATGTGTATGTGTGTGTGTGTGTCATTTCTATGGGAGTGGCTTTCACCTTTCCAATGCTAGAACTTCTGGAAAACAACAATCCCCACCAAAACTGAAATAATTTTGCCCCTGGTGGGGTCTTCAAAAGCAAACAGGTTCTAGGGGACAAGAGCTTTAATGTGAGGCAGAGGAACAAGGAACCAGCGTTCCTCACCTGGACTGGGGTCCCCCGGCCCAATGTTTGAAGAAACTCTTTTTCCTGAAATTGGGGTTGAATCTGGTTGGCATTTCTGCTGAAAACTCAAAAGTGAACCTGATTGAGCTTCACTTTGAGTTGTTACTTACCGAAAGAGTTCCTCCCTTGAGAGCCACACAGTGTTCTGCTGAACAGTTTTCCAAGAAAAAAGCAGGAGCAGCAGGAGCACGGAGCCTTTAAGAAGCGTGGCGCTCAACCCAGCCACCATGGAGCAGAGCCGACCCAGCCCATAGGTGACCAGAATGCAGTACCCCATGCTACAGGAGGAACCAGGACAGGAAGAGTCTTAGTGAATAGGTCAAGAAAGAAGGAGAAAGCACTTGCATGAGTCAGAAGGAGAGAAAAGAATTCAGAGAAGGTAGAATAACTTAAGAATAAACTCTTAAATCAATAGAAGCTTCCAGAAGATTGCTGGTGAAGACACTGCAGATATTTAAGAAATAAGCAGGCTAGCATGTGACAGTATAACCAGTTTTTATAAGTGTCGGGGACATAAATGTTCACTGAATCTGAAGCTTTATCAAAACAGCATGAAGTTTACTGATTTACAGCAACATTTACAGCAGAGAAAACCAACTCAACACGGCACAGCGGTGGTCAAGATAACCAGTGTTGTCTTCTATATCATTGAATCTACATTTTCTTTTGAAATGCATTCATCTTAACCTTCCTCCATACCTAAAGCAGTATTTAGTATCATTCAGTTCACAACACAACTTCTGTCATACTGATCAGACTTCATAGAAATTTAGGAAAATGTGCTTTTAGTTTTCGCGCTCCCAGAGAATGAAGAACCTTCTCATACATCTTTGACAATATTTAGGAGAGCTCTGAAAGCATTTCCAAACTATCTGTTTTTGTTTCTATCACCCTAAATGATTTGAAAGTCTTTTTTTCATTTTCTCTCTCTTTTCCTTCTTAGGATATGTAAAGATCACTTAACCTCTGTCTTTTGATTGAAAATGTTCTGTATAACTGTATTAGGTTGAGAGGGAAAAGTGACAGATGTTATGTGTGTGTGTGTGCCTGTGTGTTTATGTTGGTTAAATAACCTGTATCACCATTTGTACTTTCTCTGTTTCTCTTTGTTTGTTTGTTCCTAACTCTACTCTACTAAACATTTAATGATCAATGGGAGGACTAATCCTTCCATTGATCATTAAATGTTTAAATAAATCCTGCTGGTGAAAGCGAAAAGGAGATCTTTTCTCCCCCTTACGTCTGCAGTGAGTACATGTTCATTTCTGCCACAGACACTTACTTGCCCTACCTTTAGAGGCATTTGGAGCTTTAACGGTGTCCCAACTTGCTTTTGTTAAGGGGCAGCCATAGCGATCCCACTGCCGGTAGGGTAATCGTCATTTCACTTGTGACGCCGAGGAGAAAAAGCTTTTCTAGATGTGCTCTGAAGCGCAGAAGTTTACATTTAAATGTAAGTAACCAATTAAGGTTTTGTATAAAACCGGTGTTTTGTATTTTACGAGCGCTGGCAGATACGCGCTAACGTAGATGACTGTTGATGAAGTCATCGAGCGGTAGAAACGTCCGGATTTTCCATATCTTAACGTTTGGAGGGCTAAATGTAGGGAAAGGGAGAAGCTGGAGGGGTAAGGGGGGAATTCAGGTTCAGCCTTACATTAACAAGAGAAAATTGAGAATTACCAATTAAACTGTGACGCTTTTTAATTTTAACTGTGGAAGAAAATCTGAGAAAACCCACACATGCACAAGGAGAACATGTAAACTCAGCTAGGATTTGAACCAGAACCTTCTCACTGGGGAGGGAGAGTCCTAACTTAAGATCATAATTCATTAAAAATTCACCTCTGATTTGTGAGCAGGACTCTTGATGTGGAGTAAGCCTCCCATGACTTCCCATCATCCCTCTGTTTACACTCTCTATCTTACAGCCCATCATAACCTCAAGCTAACATTAGCAGTGCAACAAAAATGGCGGGCAACATTAGAGCTGATCCAGTTCTGATCCAGATTCCAGCTCAGACGAAGAAAACAAAGACGTTCATGGATGTGTTTGTCAGAGAGCTGGGAGCTTGTGACCTGCTGGCTGGAGCACCTCAGTCACTACGAGCTTTTTCAAGCTGCATTTTTTTATCAGCTCCTGATTCACAACATTTGATGACTTTTCTTTATCAGAAAAAGGCCACAAGAACATGTTCAAAACACTATTTTAATTGGAGGGAGTCTTTAAGAGAGAACTGAATCATGCTATTCTCACAGACGAATTCACATCATCTGCCTGTTTTGACACGCGTCAAAGTCGCTTTCCGACGAAAAATTTGCTCATTAACCTGTCGCTCCCACCACGTGTGTGAGGAGCTAATGTCTTTAGCCTAATCTCAACAGGGAGGAACTGACCGTATCTCTCTGTTCCAATGCATGGACAGGGATAATGTTGAATGATCAGGATGAATTATTTTAAAACGCTCTGCAGAAGCATCAGTGATCACGTCTGCATGTCTGGGTTCATGAGATCATTCAGAGACTCTTCCAGTACGGTGAGCGTCACCATCTACTGCAGGAGCTGCGTCTGAATGACGGACGCTTCCTGCGATCCTTCGGTCTCTCTGTCACCAAGATTGCTGTCCCGCTTTGGTCCAAGGAGGGAATAAGTAAAAATAAGAATGAAATTAGAGGAACTTTTTACTCTTGTCTCCATACAAATAAAAAAATATCAGAACATAAAGTTCTGGATGATCCGTTTCTTCTCCATGTTGGTTTTGGACTCCACCCACTGATGACAACATCGAAACGCTGAATCAAAGGCCAAAAATGTGAGGATGAAATGAGGATGATGTTTTAATAAGACTTACTGCAACAACTATTTAAAAAAACAATAAACTTGAACGAAAGATTGTTTTTCTCTGCATTTAATTAGAGATAATTTACAACCCTGAAGCCAGACAGAAACTTTAGGAAAACAAAATGATCCTTAGAAAGATTTGTGAAACAGTTTGAAGGATTGCTCCCCGTAGAGAAGGTCTCACATGCCAACCTGAAAGAAGAACTCCGGCCTGAAGAACAACTTCACAGTGGATGAAATCCCTTCCTCAAAAAAGACTCGGATCTCTTTAAAAGGAGGAGTCCTGAGGGCTCAAAAGGCTTCAGTTTCCACCACAAACCAAGAGGTCAGAGTTTCCTCACATATGAACGCTTCAGAGGAGTTTAAAGGACGGCACTGACCGATGACTGATCTCATGGAGTTAACCTGACTGATGGAGTTAACCTGACTGTGAATGTAAAAACCATGCTGGAACAGTTTCATTTATTGTTTTTGGAGTTTTCCAGGATGATTTCCGGATTTTGGTTTTCTTTTGCTGCTTATCAGACACACCACAGTTTTCGGCCCAAACTCCATTCCCGCTCTCGCCGTGACCAGCAGCTGCAGTTGTTTCTACAGGCAGACTCACCTGGGCATGTAAAGGACCCTCTCAGCGACAACAAACCCCACCCTGAAGAAAAGGTTACTGGCAGGAATGAAGGGAAACCCCAAGAACAGCATTCCAACAACAGGCGCACAGCTGTCCTCCATCTGTAAAAAGAAGACACAATGAAGTCACAGTTGCCTGAAAATTGGCAACTTGTTAAGATTATAATGTGTGTGCTCAAAATCTGCGCTGCAAATGGTGCAGAATGACAGCCACTGTGTGGTGACATTTACACATCGCCCAATCAGAGCTGCCGCCGGTCAGCGATCCAGCTGCTGCCGGTCAGCGATCCAGCTGCCGCCTGCCTCCCTGTGGCAGCCCAGCTGTCGCCCACTTTCGTAATGGCGTCATCCCCAATGCCTGATGGCCGCCTGACTGCCACCGTCTACATTCATCCCGCGCCAACGATTTAAAAAACAAAAAAATCCGGCGGTGGCACAAAACCTTGAAGATTCTGCCGGTGCCTCCCCATCACGCTGAGGCAGTTGTGTTTGTGGCGCTGTGGTTGACCCATACAGGTCTCTCAGGTTTTTGGGTTGTCTGAGCTCATGGAGGGTCATAGACCGGAGCAGCTGAATCTGGGTCTATGGGTGTTGACCCGTACTGGTGCTGCAGGTTTTTAGGGTTTTTTCTGGGGGAACAGAGAGAGGAGCGGCCACACCTTAAAAGAGGTGTAGGCATGTCTTACGGATTGTGCGGCCACCTTAAGGGATGTCATGACAATGGAATGTACCGTTGTTGTGCGTGTGATACGTGCATCGTGAAATATTTGTAAGGATAATGTCACTTCTGACGTTAGTTTGTTCTCCCATTTCAACCGTCATATTTATCAGACTAAATTAAAGCTTGCTTCCAGAACACCAAAACCAGGTGAGCTTCAGGAACTCACCTGCAGGGTGAGGGCACAGCGCAGACAGAGCGCCACCATGAGGACGACCAGCAGCCCGGTGGTCACGTTACGCACGTCTCCCAAAGACTCCACCAGGGGAATGCTACCCACCTGCCAGTCGTAGCAGAGGACCACTGGCGCCAGCAGCAGGCAGGCATTAAAGGCCAGCAGGTACAAGAAGGTGAGGGTCCTGCCAACCGGAGGACAGGCGGGGTCAGGACACACACACACACGTTTAATGAGTGCTCACACACACATCTGTATTTACTTTTCCTCCCACCTGTTGATGCACAGGAACAACAAAAGTACAGTTTGACTAAAATAAACAGCTTTGTACTTTTTCACACCAAAACAAACGGCCACATTCAGTTCATCTCCAACCATCCTTACAGGTTTCGTTGCTACATTTGTGTATTGCTAACTAGATGAATGAATTAAACTGGTGTGTGGTTGTCATTTTATTATGTGACATAAAAAAACTAAATCTATCACTCTAACCTGGTGAGCAGGTGAGGTGAGAAGGAGGCGGGGTTATCTTGTTCTGAAAATAGCGGCATGGATCCACCCATCAGCCACAGCCTGACTGACAAGATAAAAGCCACCTGAAGCAGGAAAGCAGACGTTTCCTGAGGCTGACAGCGGTGAAAAAACATCATTTGGTACATCATGTACCTCTGCATTTCCTGATGGCAACCCGGTTTTACAGTTTTTGAGATTTTTCGTGAACAAGGAGCAGCACGTTCTCCAAGTATGACAACACAAACATTACATGAAAAAGAGAAAGATTGTTCATCTTTAAAGCGAGTGAAAACTCACGTGGGCAGAGAGCAGACACGCTCGCCTGAGGAGAGGCGTGCTGGCATGAAGGACGTCTGTAAGCCCTGAAGCCGAACGCAGACTGAAAACACAAAAGCATTCGTTTAGTTACAAATGTTCCACTTTGTTTTTCCTTTTATCATCTCACATGAGATTTAAAATGAAGTATTAGCGTGCACACGCAGCATTCGCAATGTCAGACAACGGCAGAACACTGATTTAAAGAACAAGCTCAAGTGTTGATTTCTGAATTTTTTGGAGATTGAATTCTTTCTTAAGTATGTTGCAGTTGTAAAATTCTATTTCCTTTTCTATTCAGCCGATCCGTTCATGCTTTTCACCCCTCTTTCATTTTGTTTTTTGTCACGTATTCCTGACATCCATCTCTTTGTCTTTGGGTGCATTCAGACTGTGAAAATCTTTTGGTTCTGAATTTGGTCCAGATTGAGTCCTGAATCTTACATTCGGTCTGTATTCAGACTGCCGTCAAGCAGAGTTTTCTGTTTCAAACAAAAGCTTGTAAACAAAACGGAGCCAGTAAAGGTCTCTGCAGTCATTAGTCAGGAATTACGAGGGCGGGGCAAAGCAACGAGGAGCAGTTGTGTTAATGATTGGTGCTGGATTCATCCGAACACATTTCACTGAGTTGCTGGGTCTCATCATCGTGGTGTTACTGTATTGCTTTTAAGAGAATTCTATGAAGGAACTACAAGCTAGCTTTTAGGATGACGTCACAGCAGCGCGTACCGCGTAACGAGACAAAGAAAAGCACGAAGGAAGCGTTTTTAGCTGAGTTAAAATAAATGTTCCAACAGGTACACGCCTGGACCATTTTCCTGTCTGATAACACAACAATCGTTCCTTTACACCTGCAGCTCATCCTCTGAGTTATTCCTACTCTGTTTGTATCACGTGACTACAGGCTACGGTGGCCGTTTTGGTCCAGTTGTTCCGCTCCAGGAGCGAATTGCACTCTGAGGAATCTCAGAGCAAACCGAAGGTTAGTCCGATTGGAAACGAACCGAGACCACCTCGAAAGATGGGTCCAAGAGCAGTTCCTGGTCCTGGATCAGGGTCCGCTTGGGTGTATTCAGACGGAAAATGTGTTTAGGATTGTCGGGGGAAACGAAAATGTGTCCATGCTGAGTACACCTTACAAGACATTAATGATGTCACAGCAACACGTCTGCAGTTATTAAAGTCAACAGATGATGTGTCAGAGTCTGTTAAACTGTTTTCAAAAACACTTTGCTGTGCTTTTGGAGAACTTACTGCACGAGAGGCTTGCGACAAAGCACCAGAGCATCATACAGAAGGCAGACGCCGAACACGGTGATGCCCGTCTCCTTCACCAGCATGGCACAGGTACCCAGCAGCAAACTCAGCAGCAGGGCACCTGGAGACTCTGTGGCAGGCAGCGAGTCCTCAGAGATGGTGGCCCCCACACTCCTGGGGAAATAAAGACAGATTATTAATCCAGTCCTTCGTTCAGCTTTTTTTAACAGTTTATACTGTTTGTTCTACATTCTGGGTTCAATAAAGTATCTTCACCTTATCTCAGACATACACTATAACTTTTCCTGCGTCAGAAAGATGGTTTTGAAAAATCATCACCCCAGTTTTCCCAACTTGTCCGGACACAGCTCTGATGACCCAAGGTCATTCTGACCCCAGTATGACACAGTTATCTGGCGTTTTGTTCAACGACCCGGCTCTGCAGCCCTTGATCCCTTTTCCGTGAAGCTCTCTTTTTATTCTTCTTCTAACCTGAAGGTGTGAGTAAACGTGCAGGTCTCCAGTCACCTCTGTGCTCCATGAGCCCCTCCATCCTCTGACCGCTTGAACCCTCCCAGTTTACATGCTCTAACAGTTGATGGTTGAGACGCTGCCCTTCTTGACCTGGTCTTCTTTGTTAGAATCCCTCTGACATCTGACTGTAGAATATTTATGAATGTGGAAAGGTCAAGATTTGTTGCATAGAAGCATGTTTGGGATGGATGGAGGGAGGGAGGGAGGGAGGGAGGGAGGGAGGGAGGGAGGGAGGGATGGATGTTACAGAGTTTGTTGTGTTTGTTGCTGCTTTGATCTAAAACCAATATTCTTCCCAAATTCCTTATGGGATTGTGATAAATCTAGAATGCAACAATCTGTGGTTGATTTCAAACCACAAACTTAGTACTTCAGACAAACGGTATAGTAGAGCCGGGAGTTCTGTTCATAGAAGACAGTCTGCGGTTTTTACCTGGTGTAGCAGAGAAAAGACAGCAAGAACAACACACAGGCCAGGACGTCAGCCCTTCCCACGATGCCAGACACCTGCAACGCACAGAGATGACCGCCCAATAAACCCTCACGTCAGCAGGAACAGCCTATGTTGTTGTGTTACTGTGACATAGGGCTGGGCGATAGATTGATATAATCGATTTATTTGAATTTTTTCGTTTTTGACTTTTTATTTTTGGAAAAATCTACTTTTTTCCCCCGCTCTGCCTTCGTGGGCTTCTATTGTTCAGAGTCAAGTCCGTCTGTCTTTAGGAACGAGCAGACCTGAAAGCTGCAGCAAACAGAGGAGGTTCTTCTGCAGGCCAAAAAAAAAAAGCTTGTTGCGCACAAGCGCACGCGACGCGTAAAGCTTCCCCCCCCCCCCCCTTAGCTTCCGAACACTTCTCTGTGTCGCGTTTAGCTTAGATTCTGATTTCATATAAAATGAATCAACTGGAGGTTGAATTGGGAACATCTGCTCTCATGTAGTAAATCTGTCTTTGTTTTCTCAACATGTTTTGATTTGAGTTTACCGTTAGAGGACATTCACGATGTGTTCGTACTCTTTATATTGTATTTGATACTATTTCATTTTCTTAAAAGATTGTATAAAAATAAGAGCAAAGACTGATTAGAAATCTGAGTCTTTTAAAACGGTTATCTTGTGTTTTTATTATGCTGTGACGTCCTCTCTGCATTCAACATCATATCATTTTTTAAAATAACACCTAGAGTTTTTCTTTGCAAATTAATGTCATCGTTTGTTTGGTTAAAACGTGCCTGGCTGGTAGATTTTTTCATCCACCGGCTATCTTGGCTGGTGAGTAAAAATGAAATGTTGACCAGTAGGGTTGTGACTTCAAACTTGGAGCATCAAACCACACGCAGCCAAACCTACTTGAAGGTCGTAGCTGCTAAAAATACGATGTTTCAACAGCTGGAACTCTGTCAAGTTTCTCTGTATAAGATGCTTAAGCCAGTGGTAGCTCACAAACAGCTGCATTGATCTAGAAACAGCTTGGATTTAGATGAACTTTGTGTTTGAGCAGATTTCCAAAGGAGATATTAAAATAAAATAGTCTTTGTTAATGATATTCTGTCATTTGACATTTTTTAAAGAAAATAAAAGGAGGGAGAAAAAAAATCAATTAAAATTGAAAATCGAATTTTGTGTTAAAAAAAATCGTGATTTAATCTTTTTGGCCATATCGCCCAGCTCTGCTGTGACATAACGGTTAAATGTGACGTGTTGGTGCAAACAAACAAAACCAGAAAAAGAAGTCTGTCATGAAAACAGAGAGCTCTCAGCAACAGGGAGGGGAGGAGGAAAGGAGGAAACAATCCCATCCACAACTCAGAGGTGAATTTCTGAAGGGCTCCTGCCGCTCTGCAGAAACTATGTTTTAGGAAAAAAACCAGAGGTTTGATATTTTGGCTAAAAACAGCATAATCACGGTGAAACGACCACAGGGAACACGAGATCAGAGCAGGATCAGAGTGGGACTTTCATTCCAGTTTAGCCATCATTTTAATGTATTTATGTTACATTCTAGTCTCTTTTGTCTTGTCTTTGTTGTTTTTTCACTTTCTTTTTATAGATTATCTACTTTCATAGTTTACATTTTGTTGTGATTCTAGTTTCTTGCTGCTATGGTTATTCATATGCACTTTTCTTTGTTGTTTCTTTGATTTTTAGGGTTTTTTGTGTTGTTCTTGTAGTTTTTTATTTCTTGTTTGACAATAGTTTATTGTTTTTCTGTTTTCCTCAGTTTTTAACGTGTTTTTCTTAATTGTTCATTTGTTGAATGTGTGTTGTTTCATTGGCATTTCCTTGTATCTTTATTGTAATCTGCTGCTGTTTAGTTGTTTTGATTGTAATAGAGTGTTTTCTTCTATAGTAGTTTTCTGCTGTTGACTTTTATTTCTTCTGTTTTTATCATAGTTTTTTGTCCTTGTTGTGCCTTACGTTAGTTGATCAACGGGTTTTCTCACAGTTTCTGCTGCTGTTTTTCCTGCTGCTGTTACTGTAACCCAAAGTTTGGTGTGAAGGGCGAAGCGTGCGCGGCAGGAGCTCACCGCCTCGGTGTGAACAGGGTGCACAGCAAAGAGGAGGGCTGTGATGAAGGCCAGGTGTGCCTGCTGGAAGACATGTCGTTCACAGGTGTGCAGGAGCAGGCAGGTGGCACAGATGTGGAGACACACGTTGACGAGGTGGAAATACAAAGGTGTCATGCCACCCAGCACGATGTTTAGCCTGAAGACAGAGACGTCACTGTCAGCCAGTGAGAACGGGAAACGCAGCCAAAAACTCCAAATCAACATCAGCGACATTTCCTTTTAAAAGCATGTACATTCTGACAGCTACAGCTGGTCCCTGAAGATGCTGAATTTAGAAGCGACTCCAATGAAACGTGTGTTTTTGGTGTTTCTGTCATGCTCTGGTAGCATTTTTCATGGAGATCGGCAACATGGATGTGCAGATGTGCAGCAACTGTGTGATGCAGTGACGTGCAGTCAGTTAGGGGCGGCCGTGGTGCAGCTGAGGGCTGATTATCCTCTGACTGGAAGATTGCAGGTCGTGTCAATATGGACCAAACTGTTTCCAGTACTTTGTTGAATCGATGCCATCAAGGATGACGGCAGTTTGAAGGACAGAGCAGTGAGAGTGGTGTCTGTGTTGCTTTCAGAAAGTCCTGCACTTTAGTCGTTTTTTAGTAGTTACGGAGGGTATTGGAACATAGCCACAGTGATGCTCTGCATGTCCTACATCAGCATCAAAATGGCATTTTCTCTTTGGATCTCAGCATCTTCAGTGATGTCAATCCCGTGTGACATCACTGAAGATGTTTCCATTCATTATCACTGAGTTAGCGTCATAAAAATAAACATAAACGTGAAAACAAACAAGGTGTAAGTGTAAAAAATGTGCACCAATTGGTTGAAACAGTGAAGTGTCTGGAAGCATCAGAAGAGGATCCTGGCTGACTGTCTGTTAGCTAACTTCCTGTTGCTACAGAGATGGGACAGTCACGTGATCGGTCTCACAGGGTCAAATAATGATGGAAATGAACATTATTTTAGATGGTTTTTCTTCGGCTCAGGACCTTAGACTGCTGGGAAGTCCCCCCCTGCCCCTCCGGTGAAAGTAACTAAAGTAACGCAGCGGTCCCGTAACGGATTCCAGGTGTGAGGCAGTGACGCCTGATCTGTGATGTCGCGCACGCGCAAAGGCGGCTCACTTGAAGGTGAGGACGCAGAGGGGTCTGTAGGACTTGTGGCTCGTGTTGTCCGCCATCTTTTTGCCCCAGAAGTCGTTGCTGAAGATGTTGCGGAGGCTGGACCCCGCGCGGACGTCCGGGTTGTTGACGATGGCCCACACGTCGTCGTGGACCAGCTCCCCGCGCAGAGAGTTGCTGTAGCACAGCGCGCACGCGGCGACTAGCGCGGCGTAGCGCGCGCCGGCGCTCTGGGGGCCCGGCCGCGGCCGCTCGCGACCCGCCTGCTCTCGCCACGAAGAAGTCATCCGAAGGCCGGTTCCCATAGCGGCGCCGCCCGGCTGACGGTGGAGGAAGCGGGCATCCTTCAGCACAAGCGGCCGCGGAGGGATCCGGAGCGTGAACGCACCAGAGCGGAGTGATAGCTTCACGGCAGATGACAGCGTAGGAATCTGGAGCACCGATGACGCCTGACATAAAGCACACCCACTGGCCAATAGAACGCTGGACTGAGGATGAGTGACGTCACCCATTGGTGAGTTTTAAGGCCCATTTAAGTGTGGGAAATCTAAAACGTAAAGAGATGAGTTTTTCAGAGATCTCACTGAAAATGGAACTACAGCATTATTTGAAAAAAAAAAAATCTTCTTCAAACATTGCAAATGCTAAAAAAAATGGTTTTCAAATCTTTAAGGCGAGTTATATAAATTAACTAACTCTTTTTGTTTATGTTTTTTTATGTTCTTCTTTAATGTCAATCTTCTCTGAATGTCCTTTTCCATTTTAAACATTAGTTAAGAATATTAATCTTTAACGTATTTTTTTGTTGTGTTATATTCTTTGATTGTACTTCTGTAATGTCGTAATTTTGTGTTGTATTTTTCCTAGCATTCAATAAAAAAGAAACCACTGGCCAAACATGAAGTGTTTGAATAATCTGTGTTAGGATGTCACCGTCACCTGCAGGGAAACTATTCTGCTGATTCAACAATGTTTTATAGGAAAATCTTCTCCGTTCATAACGTAGTCTCTCCAGGTCTGTCTTCAGCAGAAGCTGGACAGATGGAGGAACCGAATGACGACATTTGTCCATTATTTCAACTGAAAGTTATTTGGAATGACGCACCGCTGGAGATCTTCATCCAATCACTGATGTCCCATTGTCTTTATCTGTACCGCTTTCTCGTTGGGTTATAGTTTTCTAACAGTGATACAACATTTTCAAACATTTCCGTTTGTTTTCTGGAAATTACTTTGGTTTTCTGATTTTTATTTATTTGTTTTGCTTTTAAACCGTTGTTGTGATCACTGAAATGTTTTTGAGTAGAGTGACCTGTTGATGTGATTTGCACTTCAGGGCCACTGTAGACGTGTATAGAGAAAATCTTAAAGGTCAGAACACGAAGAAGGCAGATGTTTCCAGATGTTTTTATTTACCACCTTTACTGTCAGATCCAGTCAGACTGTCCAAACCTCACATCTGTAAGCAACAACAGCTGTTATTAGTCATGAAAGAGTTGTGAGATGCTGGTGTTTTGTCCGTTAGAACTTGTCTTCTACAAAGTTAAAACTCTTATTGTAAAAAAAACTCTGGTATGGAAATCACTGAAGTTATTCAATCCATCCGTTTTCTAAGCCCGTTTTATCCCTTATGGGGTCACGGGGTTGCTGGAGCCTAACCCGCCCGCTGTTGGGAGGAGCAGGTGATCAGTTGTTCATGTCGGAGAAATAAAAGTATTTCTCACTTTCGCATGGATCCACAGGGTGGTTCCAAACTTAAGGATGAGGATGACCGGACAAGAAGTGACATCCCGGAGAGGAAGACGGCTTCCTGATGACACAGCTGTTGTTGTTATGGGCTGGTCGCGTGCCTCCATGTACATGAAACGTCTTAGAGCAGCAAACTTTGAATCAAGTGCAGACAGCAGGTCGGTTTGAAGCTTTTGACTCTTAAACAATGAAAGTAAAGGATGAATATGGGATTTATTGCACCTCTGAATGATTAAAAAAAACTCGTCCATCATTGACTGAAGAAGTGGGTTCCTCTCTCATTTAACCCAAAATGTGTACAGATGTTTGATGCTGATAATGACCGTGATCATCTTAAAAAACAATTTGTAAAAAATTACTTTGTAAAATCATATCTGATCATGTCTCAATCTAATCACAGGAATATCTTCCATTAGCTTAAGTAGGAACTGTTGTTTTGATTCAAAGTCATCACATTTCTGTCGACAGAAGAGTCATGGTTGTGGTGGTAATTTCATCCTAATCTGTGCAGAGAAAGATGGAGGCGGAGGTGTGTGGGAATCAATGAAAACAGCTGGACAGATGTCCTCTACGCTTATGATGAGACCAGTACCAAGTCTTCATAGCTCATCTCCACCAGCTGTTCTTCTGGTTATGATCTGAGAAGCTAAAATGATCTGTGTCCCATCTCTCACCAACCAGCTCCATCCTCACAACCCACAGATGCTTAAAATCATCACTTTTTAAGATGCATTGAGCTAAAATCTTTGCATATTTTCATATCCACGTGTCCATTATACCCGACTGTCCTATTCCTATGAAAGTATTCATAGTTTGATCTGTTATGACAGGTCTCATCCATCGTCTACATCACCACTCCCTAAGCAGACGGTGGTTGCCTCACAGTCGTGTGCGAGCTCACTCTTACAGGTGATGGATCAGCCTCCCAGAGCAGGATTAGGTCCAGCTCTGCACCAGGAGCGGTGGGGCTTTTTTGTGGTTCATCACCACGTTCTGTCCCTGAAGAGAACAGAGGATGAATGCGTCGAGGAAATGTTGAAGAGAAGAAAGTGTGCGGCTTCACTTCACGTCTGCGTGTTTGATTCCTGAGGGTGTTGTTGCAGCTCACTGCACAGGAGGGGGGGGTTCAAATTTACCAACCAGTCATTCATGCACCTAAACACCTCACAGAACCCCCGCCACAGTATCCATCACTGCTGTGCGAGACTGAGAGGTTCGTCCTGGGAGCCCACAAAGAAGCAGACCTGTGGGGAGGGGGGGGCGCTGACAGGATGCTGGGGGAGCGATGAGGATGAGGACGACGAGGAGTTTGGGACGTCCCAGTAGTTGTCCTGGAGCTGGAGGGCGGAGGCAGCAGGTGGGATGTCTTTGGACGTGTGGAATGGGTCTTTGAGGGCGGGGCTCTCTGAAGGCAACGGGGGCACACTCATGCACTTCCTGAGTCCCAGCTCACTGTACAAGAAGACCACAAGAAGAAGCTCAGAGATTCAGCTGTAGCCAGCCCTTCAACCCCTTTAAGCAGTGGCCACGTTCTTCCAACTCTTCAAGCAATTCATTCCAGTGGATTCAGAGGCAGAGAAAAGCACTGAAACGCAACACTTTTCAGAAGTGTCGCGTTTACGCCAATCAGCTGAGAATTGGTTGAAACGGTATCTCAAAGACTATTTAGGGGCTGAAGGGTTGAAAAAAAACCGCAGTAAAAACCTCCAACCACTTCATACGGGAAAAATGCTCAACGTTGTTCAGTGAGATCCACCGTTCATTAGCAGTCACGTAGGCTGATAAAATGTTTGTAATAAGACGTTTTCTAAAAGTGCTCTACTAGCAGGCAGTTAAAGCGGCAGAGACTGCAAAGTACTTCTGCGTGTTCTTCAACTTAACAGCTTCTCTTGGGCGCATACATGGCAGAGACCTTTGCTAAAGATGGAGACTGGTGAGGATGGTGCACAGACAAACATGTTTGCCGGTCAGCCGAACCCCTTCATGTTGGTGCCGAGTAGAGGCGACTAACAACGTTGCGTTAATGCGTGAAATGTGGCAGCCTTAGTTTATTTTTGCGTGATTTGCAGAGGACTGAATGTGCGGTTACCGTAACCACTCAGATCACGCGGGACAATGCTGCAGACAAAGCAGTACGGCTGCACCGGAGCCAAAATACCCAGTTCAGTACTTGTACTCAAGTAGACTTGTTAAAATAAGCTTTAAGTCCCTGCTGTTTTCTAAGGGGAGGACATAAGTCACGTTCAGGAGTGGCACCTGACAGGACTTTGGCTTCAGAATCCCAAACAGCGGAGTTATCTTCTACCTGATCGAGCCGTCTGGCTTTGGTCTCCAGAAGTGTTTGTACAGGTCCCCGGCCACGCCCACCAGCCAGTGCACATCAGCGGGAACCTCTGGGATCCACTCCACTAACCTGAAAGAACAGGAACAGGTTTGGCCCAGAACAAGTCTGTGAGTCTGAACCGGATCCAGAGTCCAATTCTAAATCCAGATCTACATTAGAAGACATTGACTCGACATTCTATTTCAGACAAAGAAAGAACGCCAAATCAGTTCATGAACATTCCTTCTTTCTCCTCATTTCCTGACGAGTCATCCGTGAACAGCTTCATTCTTCCTCTTGGTCACTTCTTTACTACTTCCTGCTCTACAACAGCCACCTACTATCTACTGTTCCTCAGTCGTCAGGTCTTCAGAGTTCTCCTTCCATCCTTCCTGTTTGTGGTTTGTAGGATTGATGTGGATTTGGTTTCACCTGAAAGGCTGTTTTCTGACACAACCCTCTGCATTTAACCGGACTGTCACACAAAGGCAGTAGATTGTACTTCCTTTGTAGTTGTGTTAAATCTAAAGGCAAATAAGACACTGAAGCAAGAATCCAATGCGGTGAATCATGTGAACCTGCACCTATAGAAAAAAGTCAGCATCCACAAAAACAGAGTTACTCACCTCTGAGCGACCGAGTATGCCGACTGCACTGGAAGCGTGTAGGGCATGAGCATGTAGGAGGCTACCCTCAGAGGAAGCATGGCAGAGACCGTGGAGTACAGACCCGACCTATCCTGACAGGCCTCGCAGAACACTGTCGGACAGAGAACGGGATCAGGGACCAGCATGAGTACCTGGTGGGGTGGTGGGGGCTGAGAGCGCACCTTTCTTTATGTGTGTGGGCAGAGTGATGTGCTCATCCAGCCACCAGTGCTTCTGCCGCAGCAGCCGCAGTCTCCTCAGGAGCCAGTCTCTGGTGGTCTCAGTGGCCCTGCAGCAGCCAGCGGGGGGGTTGCATGTTGTGGGACCGGCTGTTGGACACTCAAGCATCAGCAGGTCTGAAACCAGGAGACTCTGGTCAGAATGCAAGACGCCTGAAAAACTCTCACTTGACAGATTTCAAGCATGCTTCAAACAGACGCTGCATTCTCTCTCAAAGATCTCATAGTTCTATATTTTTGAAACAAAACATAACGAATTCCCTACACTGGACTGGGGGGGGTCTACTCTTTTGTGGAACCAACGTCCTCTTTCAGTTTAAGAGCTCCATCTGTCTAAAGTCCCAATCGGATCAATTTTCAAAGCGTTTCCGGTGGGCTTTCATTTATGATGATGTCCTTTTAAGCCATTTCCCATCAGTGTCTGTCATTGCTGCAGTCACCATCTTTTTATTATCTCTTTTCTTCAGAGGGAGTTTTTATCCTCCGACCCTGACTGAGTTTGGCTAAACATTTCTTCCTAATCTGCCATTGGAGTTCCTCCAGATTGACCATCCTGTCTCTGTTCCAGTGTCTCCACATTCTGATCGACTGAACACACCTGATCCAGGTAGATCTGGAAAACAGTCAGGGGGGTGGATCCGGAGGACCAGGGGAACCCTCTTTTCAACCTTTTTAGTGAATGACGTTGAGACAAGCTCGAGCTGAACCGTTTCCTAAAAAAAGGGAAATGACTCACTGTTTTCCTCCAGGAAGCGCAGAGTGTCCTTGTACCCGTTTTGACACATCTCTGCCAGCATCTGCACACAGCAGCACATTTCCAGAAGTGTGAGGTATGAACAACGCAGTCCCAGTTTCTTCTAGACACTTCTGTTCACACCATCACTTTCATCATCAGTACTATTATCAGCAGCACCGGAGCTAATCTCCATCATCTCCATCATCCGACAGCATCCTGTCACTGGACTGATATACTGGGCAGTCAGTGTTAACCTTTCATCAGCTCTGGTGTTGACACACTTTGAAGTACTGCAACTCTTTGACTATACAAACTAATGCATTCTGCAACTGCTATTTTCTGCTCCAAAACCTGTTGGAATCACATGAACCGCGTAAACGGTAGTTCAGAGCGTTTGCTATCGCTAAGACAGCGAGTTAGAAGAGGGAAGCTTACCATGGAAGAGGAAGATGTATCTCACAATGAGATTTTCAAAGTGTGTTTGCCTTGTCTTGCAGTCTACTGTGGGTAACAATACCATCAAGGGGAGCCCAAGTTAACGTTAGTGTAGCAAAAAAAATGGCAAGCAAAGTCTGAGCTATCCAGGAGTCAGAAACACGCTCAGGCAAAGAAAATGAAGACGTCTCTGGTAGTGGAGAAAGGAGGCTTGGGCCCGCTCATGGCAGTTGCTGTGTCACAAAGCCAAACTTTTTCAAGCCGTGGATTTTCATCTGATCCTGATTCACAACAATTTGAATAAAGACATACTCAGAAATGCATCTTTAAGCTTAAATTCTGTAATATATGTCCACCATTATAAGAAAGGCGCTACAGGAACATGGTGGTAAAAACAGCAAAAAACAATTTTGGTTGGAGTGGGTCTTCAAGCAAACCAAACTGCCAATCAGCTGAGCTCACGGACACTAACAAGTCCCCCAACCTGAGGAATGGTTTCCTACTCCTCAGCTACACTATATAACTCCAACTGTTTCTATGAGTCAGCCTTTTCCCACACGAGGATCATTAATCACTGAAGACGGTTCCTTAAATAATTAATGCTGGAAAAACATTCAATCAAGTTAAGTCTAATGCTGCTCCATTTGGCTTAGTCGAGGATTGTAATGAATTAAACGGGACTGCACTCGTGCCCTACATTCCTAATAATTCCCAGCACTCAAAACCATTTCCAAAGAGCCTGCTGGTAGTCTGTGGGCCTACCTTGGGTTCTGGTGGAAAAAGCGCCTGGCTGAGGCGGTACATGTTCCCCATGTTCATCTGGATGCTGGTGTTGGTGAAGCGCAGCTCATGGAAGCTGCTGGAATTGTCCCGAGGACAGATGTCGTTCTCTCCAGAGAAGGGTGAGATGGTGATGGTGTTCTTCAGCTCCGACAGCGGCAGGTTGTCACTGATCCCGCCGTCCACATAGCGCTGAGGACACAATGATGCTGGCCGTCAGAATCCGTTATGATCTTCTGCGACAGAACTCTGAGGTGCTGCTGCTGGCCAGTGTGTCTCGGAACTGGCCTTTTGAATCTAAAAATGCTTTTCACAAACCAAGTATTTGCTGTAGTGAAAAGTGAAACTTTAGGTTCAAGTCCCACTGTCACCAACTGGACTGACTGTGGGTAACGTAACCTTTCCTGGTGTCACAGCCGAGCTCAGGAACCATTTGAAGGTTTGACCCCAACAATCCAAACTGCAGACCACGTCGATCAGCTCCTTACTATTCTTTGGTCTGAGGTATCAGTAACGCTTGTTCCAACCTCCAATGAACAGCAGCCGTTCTTTTACTAACCACAGTTTGAATTCAACTATAAATGTATAGGAGCGGGTGACTGTCTACCGGCCCGGCATTTATTAGAGACGGGCGTCTATTGGAGACCGGCTTTTATTCCATCAGACAGAATGGTGATGGTTTTGCGGTGAAATTCAGTCATCTTCTCTGCTCTGCGGCTTGGAGACGTGTTGAGTTTCTTTATTCTATAGCATTACACCCCCCTGGTATAGACTGTGCTAATGACAGAGGGCTGCTACTATAGCTGTAGATCTTCCATATTTTCTTCTGTTTCTGATCTAAAGGACGTGACCTAGCTTCATACAGAAGGGACGGGTTAGCTAAGGTCACCTTTGTATTTCTGCCAAATGATTTTGTGATGAGCTCTTCAAGCATCTGCTTTTAATTTCATCTTTTCGGAATTGATTTGCATCCAGCTACAAGCTTTGTTAAAAACTGCAATGAAGTCTTTCGGAAACGTTCAGGAATTTGTTGCAGGGGGACATTCTTTACAAAACTTCCTCCGGTTATTTAATGCTTTGAAATCCCAGCTCTCCCCTCCTGTTTTACAACAGAGGAGCAGGAAGCCCGTATGTGGAGCACGCAGGCATTAACCTTGTTCTGTGCTATGGAGGGCCAGAACAGAGGTCAGTGAGGGAATGCAGGTTTGACTGATTCACTGAGTGCTCATGTTCCTCAATCTCTGAGTGAAGGTTCAGAACTCACTGCTCAATTCCCCACAGATCTGTGTACACGGGACAGTCACTGGACCAAAAAAAAAACCTGTTTTCTTTGAAATGCATTCAGTAAGAAAGAAAACCAGAGGTAAAAGCTGTCCTACTATGTCAGACATGCTTGTGACGTTGTAGAGTATTTTGTGTATTTACCATTAAATGTCTGATTTTATTGTAGAAAACCTTGCAGTGTTTTATCAAAAAACGTTTTTTTATATGGAATTGAGGCTTTAAACAGCTGAACTTCATTTTATCATTATGCTAGCCACCATTCACAGAAAACTCAAAAAAGACGATTAATAAACAGTGTAATAATAGATATGAAGAGAGACACTGGAGATGATTTATAAGAAAAGAATCTGCTACTGCTGTACTCAATAAACTAACAATCGCTTTAGAGACAACTTCTGAATCTTTATGATTGAATAAACCTTTATATTTCTATTTCTAAATATTAACTGTTATTTTAAAACATCTTCACCATAAACTGGGATGCTATTCCTGAGTTACACAGACTTGAGAAGTCGATTTACACTGTAACATTCCATACCAACGGGTACTGTATATTTTTGGAGTACAAGTCGCATTTTTTTTTTTTGCATAGTTTGCTTAGGAGTGCGATAATTGACTGCATAGGAAAACTGGACAGAGTGACCCCTCCACCCTGGCATTCCAAACAGGAAGTACCCGCTGGTCCCAAGAAGACAAAATCCCATAGACTTCTGTAGAGACATAAACAGCTGTGACTCAGTCATTCTGTTTGTCAGAATAACCATTCTGGCTCTGATACCTCTTTAACATATTCGTGTTCATTTATGATCCTGTTCTATCACCATCTCAACTCCATACTGGAATCTACAAACTGACTGTCAGGAGAGAAATGACTACAGCTTTTATTTATGATCAGGAAAAGCTTTCGATTTATAAAAGGTCACGGCAGACTTTTGTGTTGACCTCAGGGTTGAGGTGGGTTAACCTTCACCATTTAAATCACAGCGGAGAAATCAAAGGTTGTCAATCAACTCGTCAATTAAAAAAAACAAACAAAAGACCCTGTAATCCAGTTCTGTGAAACACATTTATGAACTTTGTTCTGCGCTCTCCTAACGCATCATAACCTCTGGTTTGGGATTGACCCGATAACAACAGCACTGTACTAGGAAATAAATGATAAGAGACATGACCCCACCCCATCACAGCTGAGAGAAAGGGTCAGTGAAGGCAACGTCTGCACATGAACTTTGACATTTAGTCATGGCAGATGCTTTTATTCAAGCCCCTTCCATCAACACAAAGACCCTTGTGAGGATTGAACTCGCGACCTCTTGTTTACAAGATCGGTGTTCCAAGCACTGATCTAAAGTGATCTAAAGCTTTTCGTATAATCCCTGAATGTTAATAAAGTTAGTACTAATTAATAAAGTTAATCATGGTGCTTCTCTCTTTTATAGTCACTTACCGTTCCTCTGAAGGAAGGTGGGATTAGGCCACAGTAGATGGGGATGAAGCAGCTACAGATGAGTGCCTGTGGGCACAGAACAAGTTCAGCCGGGGCGAGCACACTGGCAAAGGGGTCTGCTTCCCCCTCACTTACCTGAATGAGCTCCTGCTTGGAGCTGAAGTCCGACACTAAAACATTTTGCCCATCTGACACGCGGGTCAGGGACACGCACAACCTCCCAGATGCTCGCACGTGTGCATCAGAGGGCAGATCGCGGTTGAGGCCGGACCTCAGCACTTTCACCAGGTTGAAGGTGGGGTGCAGTGGGCCAAGGTTCCTCTTCCGGGCCTCCTTTGCCACCTCGATCACATCCTCACAGCACTTTGCTGAACAAAACATAGAAGAAGGCTTAGGATTGGTGCGGAAGTGGACTTATAAACAGAGAATGGATCATCTTGGATGAGATCATTGACTGTATATAAGAACTGGACTGAGACCCCCCGCCCTGCTTGCTTCAAGAAACCAAAATCCCAGAGACTGCTACAGAGAAATAAACTGCCATTACTCAGGCATGGTTCATTCATTCATTCATTTTCCAATCCGCTTTATCCCTTTCGGGGTCACAGGGTTGCCGGAGCCTAACCCGGCTACTCATGGGCGAAGGCAGGTTACACCCCTGGACTGGTCGCCAGTCTGTCGCAGGGGCCACAATCACACACCCATGCACACTCACACCTAGGGACAATTGAGAGTGACCAATTAACCTATGAAGCATGTTTTTGGACGGTGGGAGGAAGCCGTAGTACCCGGAGAAAACCCACGCATGCACGGGGAGAACATGCAAACTCCACACAGAAAGGTCCACCAGCCAGGACTTGAACCGGGAACCTTCTTGCTGTGAGGCAGGAGCGCTAACCACTGCGCCACCGTGCAACTCAGGCATGGTGTCAGAATAAATATTCTTGCCGTGGGAACTTTTTTTAACATGTTCCTCAGAACTCTTTTTTTTTTTTTATGACATTTTTTTTCTGTGGTTCTAGTTATCAAGTTTAAACTGGCCAATCAGATGCCTCAATAAAAATAGGTGGTCTCACGTTGAACGTTCAACACGTTTGATGGACAGATCTCGTGTTGCCTTCTTAAGTGTTAGCAGTGTGGACTTCACAGCAAATAACTCAGTGACTTGTGAGTGACTTTGGATTTGTCCGTGCGTAATTCTTTATATTGTAACTCATACAATACATTTTATGCATAAATACAAAAATTACAACATTCAAAAAATACAAAACACAATGTAAACACGCACAACTTAAAATTCCAACAGCTTGAAACTAACTACACGCACAAATCATTAAAAAAAAAACGCACAAATCACTTGTTACGCACACACAAAACTGCATTTACGCTCAAATCTGATGCGACTCTTTTCATGTCTCCCAAAAAGAAAAGATTGGTGTGTAAGTGATGCGTTTAAATGTTGCTGGAATGCTGGGTCATCTGAGTTTCCTTATCACCCGCTTTGAACTTAGATTAGGAATGTTATCTGGTGAAACTTGATATTTTCCCACTTTCTTAAACATACTGTATATGCAAACATCCAGGAGCTCCTTGTTGGCACGGCTCTGGGAGTGGATGAAGTCCGCCCCCAGGACCTCAAGTCTCTGGATGCTGTGGGAGTGTCTTGGCTGACACGTCTCTGCAGCTTTGCGTGGCAGTCGGAACCGTACCCCTGGACTGGCAGACGGGGTGGTGGTTCCCCTTTTCAACAAGGGGTTCCAACTACCGTTTGTAGTCCTCTTCCTTCCTTTTTTGACCTAAAAGCTGTCCCTGGGGGGTTGTTTTGATGCTTTTTCATCCTTACATTTTTAAAGAAACACGAACAGCGGCAAAACCCCCCCCCCCGCTTCGACAGCGGCAGCCTCAGGTAGGGGAGGGGCGCTGCATCAGTTACGTCACAAATACAGTCTTTTTCAAACAGTATTTCGTGTCTACTCCTGATTAATAACGATCTGAATAAAGAAATACTCAGAAATATAATTTGATGCTTAAGGTTTTATCATAATAATCATTATAATAAAATCATAATAATATTTTTTTATCGGAGAGGCTCTTTAATAACTTTAATAATGACTCTCTTTTTAATAAGCAGTGCGTTAACCGCTAATCTTCTTTTAAAGTAAAGCTCCAAACATTGGGTCACCTCTCAGAGATGATCCGTTCGGGTATGTGTCCAGTTCGGGCAGTTCTACACAAACCAGACAGAGATCAAACCCAAAGAAGACCGAAAACAACACAAACCTGTGAAGTTTTGCGTAACTGTGTGTGTCTATGTCTGACAACAGTCTTCCTGCTGTCAGACGTCTGTCATAGAACCAATTGAACCAGACCAAACCAAGCCACAAACCCAAAGGGTTCGGTTTGGTTCGGCTCAGCTCACCTAGGCACGCCTGGCTGGCCAGCACGGCCGCGGTCAGAGCGCCGGCTGAGGCTCCGTACAGCCTGGTGGCCCCCTTCACCAGGTGGGGGGCTTTCTCCAGCAGGCAGCTGGCCACCCCGATGTGGTAGATCCCCAGGAAGCCGCACCCCGCAAAGGACAGGTTCCACCCGTCTGACAGGTCCAACATCGCGGGCAGTTTACGCCGGACCGCGCGCGGCCAGAGCTCCAGAGAGACAGTGAACGCAGCACAAGAAGCGGCTGGAAAAACAAGCTGCGATGCGTTCAGGACCGTCGGAAAAAGAACACAGCCGAAACGCAACTGACGGTTATAGCGCCAATTCTTCCTTACGGAATATTCCTGAGATACTGTTTGACTTAATACACTTTAATACCTGCATATGTGTGCTATCTACACGGTTTTTAAAGGTTACAAACTCCAGGCAGACAAATGGACGAGTCCCTTTAAAGGCACTACGAGATTGCACGAACTGAGTGACATTTTTGCACGAGGAAACTCGGTCCAAAGGGGAAACAGCTGACGTCATCGGGGTTATGACAAGCCGTTTCTGCATCCAAGAGCCGGGAAGGTTTCAGGAGACTGTTCCCGCGTTAAGACCACAGTAATGAGACTCACCAAATGCTGACAGCAAAGACACTGCTGTCACTCCTACATGTGTGAAGGGGACTCAGGAGAGATGAGAAAATAATGACACTTCATAATCAGACAGAAGTACAGAGAAATCGGACATTTTTCCTTTATTTATTTGAGATTGTTTAAATCATATTATCATAAAAATCATACTTCATAGAAGGCTGACTGTTTGCTTCTGCTCGAATGATCCTATTTTTCAGGTGGTAGAAGTATTAGACACCACATCATCGTTTTTTCTTTTTATTATTATTATTATACGGCAACCAAATGTGCAGAGGCAGCAACGCCAGAACAGACCTATCTCTGACGTCATCTCCCAGGAACCGAAGGTCACAGACATGCAGTTGTGATCCTCTGTTCTCTCCTTGCTGCAAGTAAAACACCAAAAGTTTTTGACTCTTGAGTCTTTATTGAATCTGGGTAGGAACCAGCAGCGTTTCAGTACGGTCCGTTTGAAGAAAACACTTTCCTGACAGTAAAGAGGAGGTTCATGGGGTGGAGAAGGAGGACATGAGGATGGCTGGAGAATAAGGGGGAAGGAGAGAGAGGGTTAAATGGAGACGGATCCTTCACTGTGGCGCCCCCTATAGGCAGCAGATAGAAATAAAGATGTGAGGTCATTATATCAAAGCATTTTAATGATTCATAATTGATTATTAATTAAAAACGTTAAATTTTTGCATACATTGTTTACAGTACAAAGGCAAAAGAGGAAAACTGTGCTGTTTTTCTTACTAACTGATCTGAAAATACATTTTCTGTAAGCAGAGCTTTCACATCGTTTCTGAATTTTGTGGAAAAACGCATAGAAATAAGTTATTTTCCTCCGCTTCCTTCAAGTTCTCTTTGCAGTTGTATTTTTATATTCTTTTTAAACGTAGTTTACCAAAATTGATCCAACTCTGCTTAGCATTTGCATCGTGAAGACCCACTCTGAAGAAAATCCTGTTTTTGCTGTTTTTAACGTTCTTGTAGCATTTTTCTTATGACAAACGACATGCATGACATGCATAAATAAAATAAAATTTAAAATTACATTTCTGAGTATTTCTTTAGTCAAATTATTGTGAATCAGGAGTGGTTTGAAGAAGATTGTAGGAAATATGCTGGGCGGGTCACAAACTCCTTGCTCTGCTCCATTCTGATGCATCCATCTGTGGACAAAAAGCTCAGTGTACATGTTGGCGTTCCTCATCTGAGCTGGAATCTGGATCAAAACTGTGTGTCTGGATAGCTCACATATTGCTCACCGTCTTTGTTTCACCGCTTGGGGATGTAAGGGGCTGTAAGCTAGCGGGAGAGCGTTTAAAACAGGGGCAGAGCCACTGGGGGGCAATGGGGCAAGCAAGAAGATTGCCCTTCCCCAATTAGTATAATTATTGACAGAGATCAAGAAGCCATCAATACAAACCTTTATTAGGCATTTTCAAATATAACAAAAGCAATATTTGAAATAAAGCACCCTTTGAGAACAAACATTCTTATTTCAAAGAATGTTCTAGAAAAGAGCATCACTTTGTCAGTTTAGTAAAGACTGTCAGTTACTGCAGCCTTACCTCCTGGCAGGACAACTATTCCTCCTTAAGTTCAAATCATCAGAGAAGCAAATGATTACAATCATCATCTTTAAAAGTATGTCATTCAAGCTGCTGCGCCAAAAGCAGACTGCTCCAATCATAACCTTTTGGATGTGCCAGCAGTTGTCTACAAAGGTACCTGTAACAAGGAGCCAGAGGCAGATGGATCCATATGCTGTGGTTTTATTTAGAAAGCATGGAGAATAAGTGGAGAGCTTGGCAGAGGTCAGGAATGGTGAAGGGTTGGTCAGAAGCTGTGGAAGAGCAGAGGTTTAAGGCTGGCTGGGGTCAAGCAGATTACTAGATTGCTGGAGCGAATGTTCAGCATTACAGGAGGAAACAAGACTTTGCATCGAGTAAGGCATGGTGCCTGTTTTTAAATGTCTGCTGTGATTACTTGGATGAGAGTCAGCTGGTGAGGTCTGGGAAGGGCAGGCAGAGGCTGGTGGGAATTGGAGTATAGATGAGGCTCAGGAGACTGTCAAAACTCTGGAGATGACTCCCTCTGGTGGTCAGAAGGAAGAACAGGGGACTGATTCATGACAGTACCAAACGTGTCAGCGTCAATGTTGTCATTGTAGATCACACTGATGAAGACCTCATATTCAGGAGGACAGACGGGATACTTGACGATTCTACACTGCACTTTGTGCCGGGAGTGGATCAGTCGGTGCTTCTAGTTGACCTAGGACTTCACAGCTTGCACTGCCCCACAGAAAGGAATGTGTGTGTAAATGCTGACAGTCTGATGGATTATTACCCAATGCCACTTGACAGCATGGCAGGCCTTTCCGTCTCCTCCCTACACCGTTCAGTTTCTTCTTGATTGTTCTTTGTTTTTTAGTGATTAAATTGAGGAAGAAATTCCAGGTGTCTTGTCAGATTTGACAATATAATGTCTATTATAGACCATCTGAACGATGTTAATTCAGTTTACCTGGAGACCAACTTATTGAAGATCTTTCTCAAGGCTTCCACTGACACTGAGAATATTAATAACGGTGGAAGCAAAATTTTAAACCACTAACCTTGCATAATTAGTTTAACAATTAAGTTTGGACATTATTGTTCCATACAATATGAACAATGCATTCATTGTTCGTTTACAAGGCTGGGATTGTGTCTTAAAATTTTCCCTCATTTATTGCTTCTACATCCAAACTGCAGATCTTCTTTTTTGTTTTTTAATGTTTGATAGAAGGACCATGAACATGGTTCTCTAACATTTATCTTCTCTTCTAAAGATCGCCACAGACCAGGAGATCTGAAGGACGCCGCTACTCTGGCTGTTCATTCCTGAGAAGCATCAAACTCAGAGCTGAACATGTTAACCGGAACGGAACCAGGACTGAGGAAGACTGCAGATCAGATAGTCATGAACATCTTGTTGATAGCTTTGGTTTTGTTAATCGGCAGCAAGTTCATCTTCTTCAGGGGGAAACACGTACGTCTCTAGAGGACAAGAAAAACACCTTGTTATCAATTCTCTGTTCTCGAGGCCCCGGAGCTGTGGAGAGATCTGATGTCCGTATTTTGTTTCTTTCTTTTGTGTTGTGTTATTTTTTTTACTTCTGTCTAACAAATATTATTTCTACCATCACCAAATTTGCACGTGAATGGTTTTACCCTGCTAAATCTGGAAGAGAGTTTGATTTATTGTGGCATTTTTCTTTAAATGGAAGAAGAGAAATGAAAAGAAAATGAACATCCAGAGTGTTTTGGTTACATCTTGATTTTTACTTTATACTGAGACACAAACGTATATGCCTGCATGTGTTTAACTATTTAACTACGTTACCAGGATGAGGGTGTTATACAGCAATGAATCATACAGTATCATTCTGAGAGCTGTTCTCCATTTGGCAGAGGAAATTCTTATTTCTGGAAAACTCATCCATGCTAAAACAGTTTGAAACGTGTATGTGTGATGCTCTCATTTGTAGTGGCCTTCCCCTCCGCTGCTCTCATCTGTTACCTTTATAAAGTCCTCACCAATGCCAGTGGTGTCACGCAAGACTGAACCCTGCAGATGCTGTCATAGAAAACAGCAGGGTTTATTAAAGCAGATCAATAGATGATCGGAGGACTTCAAGCAGAAAAAGTTCGTAAAAAGCTCCATGACGTAACCTCTCAGGTCATTGTGGTTCTCCCGGCCGTGAAAAGGACCAAAAGTGTTTTCAGCTGCACTCAGGCGTCAAACCTACATCAAACTTGCTGCCTCTGCTTCAAATGCAACGCTGTTACCATGTTTTCAAATGATTTTCCACAAAGAAGCTCAGGAAGGAGTTTCTTTCATCTTTTCATCCGAAAACAAGCTGGAGACCTTCAAAAGGCTGCAAGTGTTGTGAGTCAAGTCTACCTGTGGGCGTGCGCAGCCGGAGTGGTCCTGATGCTGGCACTCGTGAGCGCGCATGACGTCACCCGCGCTCGAGAGGGTCCAGACTCCACTGCGCACAGCATCCTGTATTAGAATCTAAAGCCCACAGGAGCGGAGCCCCCACCCGCACGCCCCCCAAGCTCACTGCCCTGAGGAGGATGGCCGCGAGCGAGGCCGATACCCCGAGCACCCCGGTGGAGTTCGAGAGCCGCTACTTCGAGTTTGAAGGGGTGCGGCTGCCGCCCTTCTGCAGGGGCAGAATGGAGGAGATCTCTAGCTTCTCCATCCGAAGCAGCGACATCTGGATCCTCACCTACCCCAAATCAGGTACGCACGCCGCCGCGCGCCTCAGCGCCCGACATGACGGATGGGTGCAGAAGTCCTCTGTCACTGCTGTACCTGCTGCTGCGTTCACGTGTCAGCATATCGCAGTGTGCCAGGACTCTGATGGTTACATCATCACGTGAACGAGTCACGCGGCCCAGCAGCTCACGCCGCTCACGCGCACCTCTGAAGGTGAGTTTTTATTGAAGGGGGCGCGCGCACACAGGCTCTTGCTCCAGAAACAGCAGCAACAACAGAGATGTTTAAAGCTGCTCCTGCAGCATGCAGTGTGATGGGGACTCGTTTAATTCAAACGAACAAAAACGACCTCAGATCATCACAAAGACGTGTTTGGAAACAGACAGGTTCTTTCTCTGCTGGGTTCAGTCCATGAGAGAACTGGACTGAGTGACTCCTCCCCCCTGGCATTCTAAACGCCTGGTGGCTCCAAGAAGCTAAAATCCCATGGACTCCTTCTATTGGCCATTCTTGCTCTGATACTTTTGTTAACATCTTCTTTTCAATGATTTTTTTTATAACAAGTTTTTCAAGTTATAAACTGACCAATCAGATGGCAAGGTGAAAGCACGTGGTACCCGCTGGCCCCACCTCAAACGTGTGATTTACAGATTCAGTGGAAGGGGTCTAGACTTGGAACAAGCCTACTCTTGATTGGCAACAATAGTTGCCATAGAAACATTGACTCAGACCGACTTGGACAAATCACCGTCATCCGGCTCCAACACGGCGACGTCTGTATTGCGGAAAAATGTTGACTGAACTGGCTTCATTTCACTGGAGCCGGAAGTAAGGCATTTTCTATGGGTGACATCATACTCACTCAGTCCAGTTCTTTTATACAGTCAAAAGTCGCACCACTCTCCTCCATCACCCAGTGCCCTCAGTAAAATATAATTTGGATAACGTTCTTGCAAACTGCCGCTGATGTCAGTGCAGTGTTAGAAGACGCTCAGACAGACTCTGGCTCTTGGTGTGTCCGAATTCCTTCCTTATCCTCCCTAGCTAGTCCCTGGATTTCAAAAGTAATTCGGACACCAGGCTCACTACTTTTTTTCCAAACGGCACATATGATGTCACCAATTTAACAACGTAAAAAAAACATCCTAAAAAGGAGCATTTCACAAATACTATTTATGAATCCACTGTGTTATGATGATACACACTTGGATGGTTTATACAAAAGTTTATTAAAATCTTTTTTTTATACAAAAATTGTTCAAACAATGCATTCTGGTCTATATTCACCAATCTACTGAGCATCGATGCATAAGGGTTTTTCGTGGAGACTTCTGGGAAATTGAAGGGAATGTCGATTTTGGAATTGTAGATTTGGACAGTTCTACAAAATGGCAAAAACACCAGAGAGTAGTGAAGGAATTCTGACCCAATCTGTGACCGTTCTGATAGTACGACTTTATGGACAAACAACAAGCAAACAGGGTTCTCCCATCAGCCCTCTAACACGCCATTACCGCTGTGACTGGCCTTAAATCCCCAAACTTGTGAGGAAATCCAGTCAGGAGAAGCACCTGGCGGGAGCATGGATACTGAAATGCAGAGAGCAGCAGAGAAAAGCTCTCACTCTTCCTCCTGCTTTCTCTCTGTGACTTTGCTGACAACAGGGGCCAGGCATTGACCTCTCACAGAACATCCTTTACTTTCGAAACCTGTAGATTACTTGGAAAAGCCATTCAAAGTCTCACTCTGATCATTTTTGATCATTTTTCAAAGTGTTCAGAGTGTTTTTTAGATGATACTGATGCCGTTTTTAGCCAAAATAAGGTTTCTGCAGAGCCGCAGGTGTTCGTTACAAATGAACCTCTGAGTTGTGGGAGGGACCGCTGGCACAAAGCCACTCTGCCCCCCACTTCCTGCCTCCACTCTCTCCCGCTAACTTACAGCCCCTCACGCCCCCAACCTGATATCAGTTCAGATCCAGATTCCAGCTCAGACGATGGAAATAAAGACTTCCATGGATCTTTGCATGCAGTGCAGCATGCTTTTGGCTTGCTGTTGTAGCCGTTGAATTTTGCCCAACTGCATTTTTTTGTCTGCTCCTGATGCACACCAGTTCGAATAAAGAAATACTCCAAAATGCAGTTTTAATCTTGAGTTTTGGTGCATATGTCCTCCATCATCAGATAGATGCTACAACCCAGTGAACATTTGAATGTGGGCCACAGATGGAACCTGCAGACAAACACGCATGGGCCCATCATTCATCGGAGTGAGTCTTTAACCGAGTTTAGTTAAATCAATGTTTGGGAACTTACTGAACGATGGATCTGATTTACCCAGGAAAAGAAGTTTCTATCTTTACCCAGAACGTCAGAGCAGCTGAAAACGCTCCTCTGAAGCTTCTCATCAAAGTACAAAGATGTCCTTCAGTTCCAGCATTTGATCCTGTCACTCTAAAGATCACATGAAGAGTCCTCCGAGCTTCACAGACTGAGTTCAGAAAGGAGCTCCTGTCATCCCTGTGCCCTAACCCAGAAATGACCGCGATGTTTTCACCAACACAAATCACCACAAAATGAAGATGAGTCACAGGGCACACCATGCAGTGCCGCAGAGAAGATCATCAAACATTTCTATTCATGCCAGGAGAAAAACACTCCCCAGTTTCAGTGTGACCGCAGCGCTGCTCTTCGTCATCGCCCTGGAGGAGGCTGATCCTCATGACAACGCTGAGGAGGAAAACTAGCTTTTGCTTTTGTTTCAGTGAACGCATTCCCAATCTGAGGTGCAAAAACACCCCCAAGAAACAAGCCAAAAGTTATTCAAGTTTGAAGCATTTTCCATAAATATACAAAACTTGATTTACCAATGGGGTAAGAAAACTGCTCTGACCACGAATTCTTATAGATATTATTAATGATTGTGAATCACAAGCAAACAGAAAACGATCTTATTTGTTAGGTAGAAGATCCACCGGGCCGGCATAAAGCTCCCTGCTATGAGCTCTGAGGGCGGTTGGGGGGTTGGGATTGCTCCCTCTCACAACTCAGATGTGAACTTCTAATGAACTCCTGCCGCTCTGCAGAAACTATGTCCTAGAAAACCACACCGGTTTTAGATTTTGGCTAAAAATGGCATCATCTTTAATAAAAGCCCATTGGGGAAGCTTTGATAACAGATCCAAAGATGATCAGACTGGGATTTTACAAACAAGTGGAGCTGTTTTTATTCTCAGAGCAACAGGAGGTCAGTGCAAAGACATGAGGACGAGGCGGATGTCTGTAGATGTCTTATCACTTGAAAGGTTTCTTGAAGCGGCTTCATCAGTCTGTAAATCCTGAATGTTGTACACTCGTGTAACGCTTTTTTACCTTCCTCAAGAGGGTCACAGCCACAGAGAAGCAATAAAAATAAACATCAGCCCACAAACGTGTGTCATATCAGTCAGTGTGAGTCATGTCTGTGAGTCTTTGTCTCGGCTTCGGCTGTGGAAATCTTTTGCTGCTAAATCCATAACTCCCAAAAATGTGTTTCTAAAGGCACCAGCCTGCTGCAGGAGGTGGTGTACCTCGTGAGTCAAGGAGCAGACCCTGACGAGATCGGCCTTATGAACATTGACGAACAGCTGCCGGTCTTAGAGTATCCACAGCCTGGACTGGATATCATACAGGTACTTATGGCAGTCAGGTCGGTGTTAGACGGGTAGGACTCCTGAAGCTGCTTCCCTTTGTGAGCAGCAGGGCAGTCTCATCCTGTTTGGATCATTTGGAGAGATTAAACCATTGACTGTATAAGAGAACTGGACGAAGTCACCCCTTCCAAACAGGAAGTACCTGCTGGCTCCAAGAAACTAAAATCCTATAGTCTTCATTAGACGCATAAACAGCTGTTACTCCGTCATCCTGTTAGTCAGAATATCCATTCTTCCTCTGATACCTTTTTAACGTGTTCTTTTTTCTTATCATGACTTATTCATGCTATAAACTAATCAATCAGACCCCCCCCCCACACACACACACACACACACCCACACCAAAGGTTTGATTGGCAGATTCTCCCAAACCTGTTTTCAAATGGTAGGGATGTGGACTTCCAACAATCTCAGTCCTGAATGGCAAGAGGGGTTGCCATAGAAACGATGACTCAGACCAACCCAGACAAATTACTAACGTCTGGCTCAAGCACGGCGGTGGTCGTATCATGACAAAACGGCGACTGAAATGACTTTATTTGGTTGGAGCTGGAAGTAAGCCATATAGCTGACATCATACTCACTTGGTCCAGTTCTCTGATACAGTCATTGGATGAAACCTGCTCAGCAGGTGTCCGCATTGGTCTTATTCGGGCCATAAATGTTGTCTGGAAAGCTTTTTTTTCTACTTTTAATAGTCAATCACAATGCTTTTCGTTCTTAACCAACCTATCAGACTTGTTCCATGTACCATTTTTTTCTTATTTTGTGATATTCATGTTGTATTTCAGTTGTCGTCATATTCACTTGAAATTTGTCATCAGTGTCTGTTTGGTGGCATAACGGGTCATTTTTAGATTAAAGACGATGATAAAAGCAATGTTGTCTTCTGGTTTATCTGTAAACAAGTGTGAATTGCTGTTGGAGTGTATGTGTGTGTCTCTGAATAATAACCCCAGAGTTGGAAAGAATGAAGGCCTCTATATTTATTATTTTCATCCCCACTTAAATCCCGACTTCCTTGGAAGATCTGCTGCACGGACACGATACTCAGAATTCTGCCGTGTCCCTACAGGAGCTGACATCCCCTCGCCTGATAAAGAGCCACCTTCCCTACCGATTCCTCCCCTCAGCCCTGCACAAGGGAGAAGCCAAGGTTGGTGCACAGACACATGCACTCCTGTCACTGTAGACCCCCTCCTCTCCACGGTCATCCACCTCTGCTGGTTCCTATGAATCATTCCACCCAAAGTAACTCAGTGAAAAGAGTTTCATGATTTTACTTTCAACCAACTCTAATCCATCAAGGAAAAGTACAGAGAGAAGGTTCAACCCTCTGTATCCAACTAAAGGTTGGGATGTGTCACATTCCAGTTGGGAACAACCACATTCCAGATGAGAAGAAGTACATTCCAGATTAAACTAATCATTTTCTAGAACGTGATAATGACCTTTCAGATCCAGATGACTTTTTCTGGAATCCAGATAATGACATTCTGGATCCTGATTCCAGGTTTAGTAGAATTACAGAGAACCAGCGTCTTCGTTCCATCAGGTAAATTAAGCTGGACTGTGGTCTTTGTGCGGTCAGGACATCATAAAGAACCGTTTTCCAAAGACTGGTTGTGGCTCATTTCCAGGTGATCTACATGGCCAGAAACCCCAAAGACCTGGTGGTGTCCTACTATCAGTTCCACCGGTCTCTCAGGACCATGAGCTACAGAGGAACGTTCCAGGAGTTTTGTCGTCGCTTCATGAATGAGAAATGTACGTGTGAGGCAGCGGGAGGCTGGGCGGAACTTCACCAAACTCACATGCAACTAAACTCTGCTCTGCTCCTGCAGTGGGATATGGTTCCTGGTTTGAACATGTTCAGGAATTCTGGGAACATCGCATGGACTCAAATGTTCTCTTTTTAAAGTATGAAGACATGTATAAGGTAATGTTTCTGACTTTGATGTCATTTTTTTTCATGTTTTAAAGGCGCACTTAAATGAACGTGGTTTTTTCTGTTGATTGGAATGTTCTTGTTGCCTTTTTCTCATGATGCAGGACATATATTAAGAAAATGAAGCTCAAAACGGCATTTTTGATCAAATCGTGGTTAATCAGGAGCAAATGAAAAATTCTCTTTGAGAAAGCTTGCAGATATGATGTTGGACCTACAGTTGGCGGGCTACAATCTCGCCGCTCTGCTTCGCTCTCATGCATCAACCTGTAGACAAATAGATCCATGCACGTCTTTGTTTTCCAATATTGCTCGCCATTTTTGTTGCGCTGCTAATGTTAGCTTCTGGTTGTGAGAGGCTGTAAGCTAGCAAGAGAACGTGTAAACAAATGGATGTCGGGAAGTGGCTGCGGGCTTCCTCCCGCCCACAACTCAGCGGTGGATGTCTGATGAACTCCTGCCGCTCTGCAGACACTATGTCCAAGTTTTCTTTTAATTTTGGCTCCGAAAAGCATCATCATAAAGAAAAGATAACTGAGAACACTTTGAAAGCAGATGAAAACATGACTGGAGTGAGACTTGAACATGTTTTTCTAAACGTGCTCCATGTTAGCTCGTATGTGACCACTGAACTTCTCTTTGTGACAGTGCAGGTTACAGAACACTGTTTTTAGTACGTCAGTGTAACCCTGTAATGTCAGTGAATGGATGGAAGTGAACAGACCCGCTTTGCCCCCCAGCAGTCTAAAGTGGTGGGGCGTTTTTTAACAATGAAATGGTCAAGAGGGAACCACTGCAAATCCAAGTTTCTCCACAGAAGTGTGAAACAGAAACGTTTATGAATGTTGACAGTTTGACAGCCTTTCAAAAGAACCTTTTTTAAAGATCTTCCCTGCAGGGATTTTTCTTGTGGTGTTTAATAAGTTTTATATCCTGGAAACAGTTCAGTTTTAGGTGTGAAATTATAATTCTTAGAACCTTTCTAGCCTCTGTGTTCCTCAAATTCCTGGAATCATAACTTAAGTTGTTTTTTTTATGAGCTGTTGAAACACTGACTCACAAACAAGCTGAGTTAAAAGCCTTCAAATAGCAGACAACAGCAGCTTTATTTTCTAAATGTATGTTAAATAGAATCGCAGAAAGATCCCTATGATCTGCTGGACGGAGGTTTCTTCACACAGTTTTTGGATCTCATGGAAACCAAGAATGAGTGGACTGGTAGACAGTCTAGAATCTGGGAGTTATCAGTCTGCCGTCAGATCACATTGACGTCTTCTTCTGGAAATCCAATGTTGGTTCTTTGGGAAGCTATGATTGAACCCCTTGCACTTTTTAAGAGGATCAATTGTTGCCAAAGTTCAGTTTGATTGCAGCGAGCGCTGACTCTACCGTCAGTAAAAGGTGTGTGCGATGTTTTCCAGAGAACACTTCCTCTGTGTTTCCTGCAGGATCTGGGCACCATGGTGGAGCAGCTGGCCAGGTTCCTGGGCGTTTCCTGTGACAAAGCTCAGCTGGAGAGCATGGCGGAGAGCTGTCAGCAGCTGATTGAGCATTGCTGCAGCTCTGAGGCTCTGTCCATGTGCAGGGGTGAGTGTGCAGACACACTGAGGAGGTGAAGCCGGCTGCTGCCCACAAATCCAGCCTACGTCTGAGTGAAGCCGTTGGATCAAATGAGTTCCTGTTATTTAACCGAAACCAAACTGGTGTTTAGAAATCTCGGCCCTTTTCTCGGGACATCTTTCTTCTGTTACAAACTGCACTTGGAGAGAAGTTTTGAAGGTCTAAAACTGAAAAAATGAAAGAATTACATTCTCCACAATAGAAGGTGTGACCCCCATAATACACGGGTCCATCGGGGCGCCTCTCCGTTGTGTTGTGCGAGGAGTCGAGTTTACATTGTCTCTGGTCTGTCCCCCCTCCCTCCTGGCTCGAGTTTGGCAATCAGGCCTCGTGCCGTCTCTTTCCTCGATGAGTAGTAGAAAAATTTTGTGTCAAAAGTTATCTTATGCTTTTACTTCCAAAATTAAACTTTTGTCGTCCGTGGCAAAACTGGCGTCCTACGCGGTGTTAACGTGCATTATCGCGTGGGCACGTCATTTTCAATGTTAAAAACAGTTTTGTTTTGAAAGCACAAAACAATTATTTTGAAAGTCAGACCGGTTTCCTGTTTTTCCAGCTTATTGTTGTGAGTTCAACGTGTCAAACAAGGTCACCAAAAACTGCCAAATAAACTGCTGGGCATCTCACAACTGCGTTCTAAAGAAATCACCAATCCACGCCCGCTTCTATGCAGGATTAGAATAATCCAACTTTTTCTTTGGTTTTGCATCAACTGCACAGAAAAGCGGAAGAACGTTTTTCTGAAGATGACAGACATTTATGAAGAATTGTTTTGAACCGGGAACAGAGGAAAGAAAGCTGCTGCACCAACATCATGTTTTGTTTTGCTGGGTGGGCCTATGTCCTAGAAAACAACAGGTTTTTTGATTTTGGCTAAAACGGCATCCTCTGTTCCACAGTTTCAGATGAATTCAGCTCAGCCGTGTGTCACATGGCCGCGAGCTTTTGTTCAGAGTTTCCTTTATGTCTCAGCTGTTCATTGTAACATGTTACTTTCTCGTGTAGTCTGCTTGTCAGTCTAATCGCCGTTTCTCCTGCCACAGCAGGTGAGTTCAGCTGTTGCCATGGTGATGGCATTCTGGAGTCCAGACCTGTAAAAATGGGTTTTATCAGATGGCTCCTCTCCCCGCAGGTCGAGTGGGTCAGTGGAGGGACGTTTTCACCGTGTCCATGAACGAGAACTTTGATGCTGTGTACAGACAGAAGATGGGCAAGTCTGACCTAACCTTTGACTTCTGCCTGTGAGGAGCGCCGGACGCCAAACCTCTCCTCAGAGTGAACAGTTTCGGTCAGGAATCGGATCCCCCACGTTGAATTCATCACTTCACACAAACATTTAAAACGAGGTCTGACTTTCTCGACATCCACTGGAGGCTGAGGCACCACACCCCCAGGATCAGCTGGTTTCTGTCCAATCAGCTTACTGCGAATGACTGGTCTGCAGCTGAAACCCCACCAGGACATCAAACAGGAAGAGCTTCTCTACAAACAGGAAGTGGCATGTGTTTCAGTCGTCCAGTGTTCTAACGTCAGCAGGCCCGTTTGGGTTTTCACCCCATGAATACAGAGTTCAAAGATTGCAGCAAGACTGGTGAGGGAATGCCGCCGTCTGTTTTCTTTAGAAATCGGTGATTGTTTTATCTTGTGATATTTTGACCAGAACCAGAACTGGACCTTCGTGAAGTGTTGGCTTGCTTGGAACTGACATGACCTGAAGGATGAACGAAGAACAAAAATCAGGCCTCTGGTATTTCAGGACTTGGCGTCCCTGAAGGTGGGGCTGCAGGCAGGCCAGGACCTCACCATGAAACGGTCACATCCTCATCAGAACACCTCAAACATCGCCTGAGTTGGAGCTGGCTCACCACAGTCATGTGACAAACCACAGAGTTTGAAGCATGGCTGATTTCCTGGCTGGCCATGACCAGCACCATCCTGCAGAGTCTTAGAAGTGGTGTCTAAAACATGAAGAGACCTCTGCAGCTAAAGGAAAGAAACACTGTTGTGCACATCCATGCAGTCTATCGCTCCACATCCAAACCAAATCTGAACAAACAGTCAGCAGACAAACATGTAGTCCACTGCTGCACAGCTGCAAAATCAAATGGTCTCAATCTCCACTCTAAAAAAAGAAAGACAGTAGCACAAAAACTAAGTGTTAAGCATGGTGGTGGGTGCAGGGTCATATGTGAATGATTAAACGCTGTGAAGGATTGTCAGTGAGATGAGAACAAATAACTGTTTGCACACCGAAGGACAAAAGCATGTATCAGAGCAGGAACAGTTATTCTGACAAACAGAATGACTGAGGAACAGCTGTTTCTTTCTCCATAGAGGTCCATGGGATTGTTGCTTCTTGAGGGGGGGGGGGGTCACTCAGTCCAGTTCTCTTGTACAGTCAGCATGACCAGCATAGGAAGAGGGAGCCTGCAAGTGACTTCATGGAGCAAAAGAGAAGCCCACTGGTGGACGGCAGAGGCAGAGTGTTTGCCAGAATATAAACTGTATGAACATCGAAATAAATCTGTATTTACCACAAACATTAGAACAAGTGTCACACTTTTACATCATGGCTCTTTGAGTGGATATTTTGATTGACAGGTAGAAAACAGATTTGCAGTAATGAGGAACTAATGCCTGCAGAAACCTGGACAGACGGTCGAATGATCGATGATGATTACTGCGGACAGGAAACATCTGTTTTCTAAAGTCCCTTCATCTTTTTCTGCTCATCTGGGACCAGGTCACAGGGGCAACAGCCTAATGGTGCCTACACACCAAACGCACTTCACGCGGCAGTGGTGGCCAATTTCAATGTAAAGTCAATGGTTTAGATGAGAATTGAGGTTCTGTGGCGTGAATTCAGCGACCGGCGTGGCTGGACAGAATTTTTAAAAGTTCTGAACTCTGGGGAGATGTGGTTGCTTCTTCTCAACCAATCGGGGACTTAACTTCGGGCACGTGATGCTTTCAGCAACACTGGGGAGAAAACATCCAATACGGTGGATCGATCCATAGCTCTCCTGAACTTCCATTCATTTTCTTAACCAGCTGGATCCCTTTCTGGTCAGCGAGGTTTCCAGATCCCGTCCCGGTTACTGTTGGGCGAAGGCGGGTACACTCTAGAGAGTCTGTCTCAGGACCTATGGAGCTGTAGAGGACACGCTCACATAGGGCTGGATGATATATTGATATAATCGATTTATTCAAATTTTTAGTTTTTGACTTTTGACTCCAAACAGGAAGTATCTGTTGGCTCCAAGAAGCCAAAATCCCAAAGACTTCCATAGAGAAATAAACCGCTATTGATCAGTCATTCAACCCTCCTGGCTCTGATAACCTATTAACATCTTTTGCTAATCCTATTTTTTAATGATATTTTTTTCATGGTCCCAATTTCTTCAAGTTATAAACTGACCAATCAGAAACCTCAATAAAAGCATGTGCTGCCCCCACATTGTACGTTTGAATGACAGATTCTCCCGAGCCGCTTTCAGTGGAGCGAGGGTGGACTTTCAACAACCTCACTCCTTATTAGTGACAGTAGTTGCCATAGAAACATTGATTCGGACCGACTCGGACCAATCGCTGCTTACTAACGTTCATTTCGCTGGAGCGGAAAGTTAGGAAGCAGCTTCAGGTTGAGGCGTGACGGTACGACGCTGCAGGATTCTCAGGAATGCTGACACGGATGGTTGCTGACATGTTTGAAGGACAGCTCTTTATTTTTTAGTGCGGTTACAGAGTTCATGCTGGGGTTTCAAATGGGCCACTTCCACTGATTGGGTGGGGGCTCCTCCACCAGGGGCTCCCATGGTTTCCACTCAGACATTCTCCTGGACAGAGCCAGTTCACACTCAGCCTGCAACAGGACACAGAGCGGGGGGTCAGGGTTAACACTGAAGACAATAAAACTAAACAAACATAATAAAGTTATGACGATGAGCATTTCTGTTTCATTTACTGAACATGCTACAAGGAAAGGAAAACAAACAAACCCAAAATTGGATTTCTTGTATTGCTTTGATTTCTGATTTACTGAAAAAAGTTGTGCAAAAGTATTTTCAAACACTGATTTAGCCTTTATTTCAGGCCTGTTTAGCCTCGAGTGTCTGAAGCTACGTACACATCAGGTATGTGTGGCATGTTCCAGAATGGGCTAAACATGGGTTCTTGAACTCGCTTTTAGCATACAGTGTTCACACTGGGCTGTCGCTGCCTGATACCAGTGTATGTAGTCACAGCTAGAAGAAGCCTGGTGTGAAATGTCAAAGTGGTGTAAATCTGTCTCCAGGCTTTTTCCTGAACAGATCAATTCCCACATATGAAAGACTGGGCCTCGTTTCCACTGGGCGGTCCGGTACGTTCAGCTCTAGTATTTTGAGCATTTCCATTGTAAAATGGACCCATTAAAGAGTACCGAACCGAGCCTCTTTGCCCGCGTTTATAGACCTCGATTTGGGAGTGGTCACTTGAACCCACGTTTCAGAGCGCGGTGTGAACGCAGCTTGAAGCATCTGCTGCAGAAACTATGACATTTTTCAGCAAATCATTAAATAAAGCAACACCAAAAATACAACTTCATTTGTTTTGGGAGGTTAAATTAAACTGGATCATACGTGTCACTACCTAACATTTTGGAAGAAAACTCCTAATTCTTTAAAACTGAGGAAAAACTAAACAAAATGGCAAATAAAAGTCTGAGATTCCAGATTTGATTCCTCTTTCAGAGAGTAGAAACGAGGATCTACCTGGAAGATGACTTCTTCGATCTGTCCACAGTTCATCTTTACCTCCAGCTTCTCCACGTCTGGCTCCTGCAAAGCACAGAACTGCTGTTAGCAAATCAAGCCTTCCTCAGAACCCGGGCTTGTCCGTGTTTGCTGCGACGCTGACCGCCTTCACATGGCCGAACCGCTCATTAATCAGCTGCTCTGTGTACTTCCTGTAGGCGGCGTCCTTCGGCATGGTCTGTAGCGAGGCCAGGATCTTTGTGTAGAGGATCTTGAGACGCTGCAGCAGAAAACACACAGTGTAAAAGAATAAAGACTTGTAACTGTTACCATATATCCACATTTCTGTAAAAACTAAACATCAGGAGATGAGAGTAAACATGCCAGGAGCTCAGAGGAGTTTCGCTAAACACAGAACTGCTGAAACGGGCAGATCTCATGAATGTTTCCTGAAACCAGGAGTGAAGTGTGTCGTCACCTCATGTGGATTCTGGGCCACTGCCAGGCCAACGAGGCCGGTTGTCTGGAAGACAGGAAGAAGACACAAACATGCTTTAGCAGTCTGCATGCTGGAGCATCAAACTAGAAAGACCTAAACCTGCTTCAGATTCATGTTCCCTTATGGTTCACTCCTCCAGCACAGGAGGAAATAGGTGTTGCAAGGATAGTTCCTGCAGTGAGGTCTTCCTCAGCTGAGCTGCTCATAAATCTCAGATCTCCATCTACCATCTCCATCAGATCTACCATAATTGATGAAGATGCTTCCTTCGTATCTCTAACTGACAACACTGTTAGAAAATCCTGTTTCAGTTTTGAGAAAAAGATAAACATTCAATCAAAATGTTATTTTTGTTCCTTCTGCCGTCTTTCATTGGAAAACATTTGACTTGTCATGGAAAAATATTTGGACGCTGAAATGATTGAACAATAATAATAAGATGAGAGATGTCTTATACACATCTGCATATAATCTATCCTTCTAATCAATACTGTACATGGTAGAATATAATACAACAATTGATCAGCTATAAGCTATTTAAGGAAAATCCCAGAAACGATTAGTCATTTATTCTGGAACTTTGATATTACTAAATAATTTGGAACGAATGATGTCATAAATTTCAACATTGGCTCCAAATTTTAGATGAAATCTGAACATTTCGTATTTGGCTTTATCACACATGGTCATTAATCTACTTAACATATTTGGTCGATTTCATATTCACAAATTAAATTTTTTTTCATCACAACTACCTAAATCGAAGAAAGAATCTTCCTACTGTACTATTTCTAACAGTATAAACAGCAACAAAACGATCAATACATGAATGTTTTTTTTCTCTTTAAAAAAAAAAAAAAGAACCAAATGTTTAGGTTTACGACACTAAACTGGGAAATGGCAAATCTGTTTTTAGAGACGGATAAAGAAAGCCTAAATGAGAAACGGATGAACAAAAGAAAACAACGAAAACAGAGTAAGGATCAATGATTTCTGTTTTCTCCTTGAGGGAAAACCGCAAAATGTCGGAACTGTCGTAAATCTTCATTTTTGGTTTATAACAAGTAAGAACATTTCTAACGCATTAATCAACGAATTACTGTAAATTTCATTTTCTTTGAGCATTGATGAAAATATGTCAGAACTGTGCTGTGGTCGGCTCGATGAAATACACAGAAAAACATGAATAGTAATGGTGCATCGGAGTCTATAGCGTCATAAAAAAAAAAATCACACTTTGACGGAGATTCGGTTCCGGTTTTAAAGTGTTCTGACGCTGTCAGCGTGCGAACAAAACGTATTAAATTATTCCTGTCTGAACCAGAACCGGACAGTGACCTCCGTCCTTACCTTTTTAAGTAACCCCGCCATCTTCCATGAACGACTCCTGCCAACAACTTACGGCAGAAAAAAAAAAAAAACATCGCATCTTCTTCTTCGTTGACTGAAAACCAAAGTGAAGGCGCATTACTGCCCCCTGCGGGATTCCAGGAGAACAGAACATTGTCATGACCAGAGTACGGTGGCCCTGAAGAGCAAATCACATCGACTAATAACTCTGTGCAAAAGCATCTCAAAAATGAAAACGACGAATAAAAAAGCAAAACAAATGTGGAAAAAAACGTACATTTTAGAAATTGAAACAAAATCATAATTCCTGAATGAAAGAAAAAAAAACACAGTAAGTATAGAAACATATTCAGAACCACAGGAACTAAAGTAACCACAAACATAAGAACCATAGTCCCTCCAGGGTGTTCTCTTTCTTCCTCGGGTTCCTCCTGCTTTTGAGCAGTATAACAAGGCATTGGCTTGGCCTCAGGGGTCCCATCTGAGCCTGGGGAACACCAGGAGCCTGGCCGGTCATCAGGGATCCCCATCTCTTGGTGGCACTTCCTTCTGGGCGGGAGGGATTTGCCCCTGATTTGATTTCTGCTGCGCTCTCCATGCTCCTGTGGGGGTGCGCATAAAAATGGATTCGGCAATATATCACAATATTTTATTTGGCGATACTGGTATTGATTTAAAACGCTGACAAGGCGATGTTTAATTAATTGATCATGAACAAACGCCTAAATCTGCGTCTTCCTTTCGGTTTCCACTTAAACCCCTGACAGATAGCGGGCAGTACGGCACACTGAGCCTCTGAGTCGACACCACACCAAGATCTGGCGAGAACCGCTTGTGTTAAATGTCAGCCTCGCGGTTTTGTTGTTATGAGACATGTGCTTCTTAGAGTTTACTTGGGATGGGCACTGAAGCGAATCTCTGTGCCGGTGTTGCCAGGATCGTGTAAAAATGCAGATTTTGGTGTTTCAAAACAAAAGCGCCGTGACTTTACTTGGAGACACAGCTGCAGTGCTTCACAGTGTGATCGCTGAACAAAGGAATCTGATCATGTCACTCCCATGAACGTTGTTTTTATTGTTCAGGTAGAGTTTTTCTATGGAAAACATGTTGAAAAATGATCTGTGGTGCAGTCTCCTGAAACATGTCGCATCGCCAGACTCTTGCCTACACCCCCTTTGCTCCTGGGGGGTCCTCCCTTGGCTTTGGTGTGGATGGCTGGTGTTGTGTTCCCTCACGTCACCAACAAGTGTGTTTGTAATATGTGAGTGGACAGGCCCCGCCATTTGACAGTAATGATGATAAACCTCCAGCAACGTGTTGCTTCTTTAGTTGTCTTGTGTTTCTTTAGTCGTGTTTGGCTCCTCAGTTTTCTTTCCCTTTTCCTCTCTCTCTGTTTCCCTCCTCCTGTCTGTTTGCTGCAGTTTAAATGTTCTGATGGGGACTCATGGCGCCCCCTGCTGTCCGCAACAAACCTCCTGAGGAGTTCCAGGCAAACACTGACCGCAGGGATGGACGGGTGCAGTGACCATGCAGGGGTGTTGTCCGTCACCCTTTTGGGGACAGGTGAAGGTAATGACGCGCTTCAAGGTTACTGTCCAGACAAAACAAGCTTCCGGCTTTCCGGCTCGATCTACAACATTTGGACAGATTTTTGTGCATAAAAAATCCCCTTGAGGCAGAATGCTTGAGGATTTTCAGTGTTTGCCTCGGGCTTCAAAAATACAATAAGTCACCTGATTAACTCCAGTTTCATTCTAGTATGTTAGATGTATGCATTTCTGGCAGAGATGAACCACAAACAGGAAAATGAACTTGTAATTTAATTACTGCTGACATTAAACCACCGCTACCACTTCCTGCACTGAGATGACACAGGGTGTCTTTTATTTTGAAAGGAAGTCTAGTTGTCAAAGGTTCTGAACTTTTTCATATTTTCAGGATAAAAAGGCTCAATAACATCAAAACAAATGAGTGTCTCATCTTTCCAAACGGTGTTGGCTCCTTCAGAGTGCTCGTCGGCCTGAATGGCTCATTTAAATCCAGATTTGGATCCGCTTTCAAAGCCTTCTCAGACGCATCTCCATTGGGATTCCGCCGTTTTTAGACTACATTAAAAACCGGTGTGGTTTCTGGGACCTAGTTCCTGCAGAGTGGCAGGAGTTCACCAGAACTTCACCTCTGAGTTGCACAATGAATGGAAAACATGGTCCAGAACCGGATCCTGACCGAGCGGCTCTCTGATTGGCTGAGAGTCACCTGACTGAGCCTTAAATGCGGCCGTTGGGGCGGGGGGGCAGAACAGATGGAGGAGCACGCGGGCTGCAGGATGACGCGCGCGGCAGTGCTCGTGCTCGTGCTCGTGCTGTGCGCACTGATGCCAGCTCAGGACGGAGGGCGCGCGGCTGCTGCTCTGGCCCCGCGGGACTCTGGGACGCACGCGGCAGGTGAGTGACGTGCTGCGTTCAGGTGAAGACCGCGGCGTTGTTGCTGCTTTCAGGAAACGTGGGAAAAAGAACTTTTCATCATCATCAAGAGAAGCTGTTCCTCATCAGAGCTGAGCAGCGGTCCGGAACCCGAGGCTCCGGGAGAGCATCACTAAATAAAAACGCTGACATCTGAATCAATGTGAGGTTTTTACTTGAATAAATAACAGTTCAGAGCAGTTTAGAATGACAATACAATTAAAATGCAGATATCCTCTGCTGAACAGACGGTGAAGAATTGTGTAATTTTCATTCTTGAGTTCAACAGTAAAATGACAAACAGGAAAAAGGCTCACTGAAATGATCAAATACTTTTTTTTATTAAAGTACATCTGCAGGAGAATCTCATTTGACATTCTATTTTATTTTGAGAGAACCCTCCCTGTGCGTCCTGCTGTTAAACATCAAAAAGTTACAATTGTCATTAATTGAAAAAGGTTGCTATAATTGAATTCTTGTAAAAATCTAAATTTGAATAAATAAATAAATCCATCAATAAAGAGTGTTTTTTCCGAACAGAGAAGTTGGACTTCATGGATTTTATTTAGTAAGAAACTGTTTAAAGACCCACTCCAGTAAATAAACATGGTGCTTTTGGAACTTGTTTCTTTCTCATCATGGACACGTGTAAAGAAACTGTCTGAGTCTTTCCTTATTCAGATCAGTGTGAATCAAAGCGAAAAAAGATTGAAACTGTGATTCGGAAACCACACTGAGAGGCCTTCAAGCTCCCGATGCATCCAGCAGACAAACGCATCCATGAACGTCTTTGTTTTCCTCTGAGCTGGAATCTGGATCAGAACTGGACGGCTGGACAGCTCTGATACTGGTCACTGGTCTGATACAGTGAGGCCGAATCCTAATGAGAAGACCAGTAGGGATGGTTCTGTAAGCTGCAGACTGGACCTGAGTGATGCAGAGGAGGACAGCCTGAAAACCATCATCTCCTTCACGCACGCATGCGCATGTTTCTGCTTTACATGTACACTTTCAGTGTATTCTCTTTCGTTTAGTTATTAATAACCTTATTCTCATCATAAGCTTCATTTTTTAAACTTTTATCATCGATGTGTTTTTCGAGGATGATGTCATGTTGTTTTCTAGTTTATTTCTTCTTCTTTTCTCTTGATTCCAGCCTGTTACCTTTCAGTCAAGTAAAGTCTCCGCCCCCTCCGCAGGTGTGCTGTGGATCCTTCGCAGGAGTGAGGAAGACTCAGAGGCGGCCGGGCTGTGCTCGTCCTTGCGGGAGGAAGAAGAGCAGCTGCTGTGCGCGGACCGCCGCAGCAAGTTCAACTACAACCCGTTCGGGCTGCGCTTTGGGAAGCGCCTCAGCGGAGCTCCGCCCCTTCGAGGAGCTCCGCCCCTCAGAGGAGCGCACAGAGCGCGCATCATGAAGCTCCCTCTAATCTCCCAGTCTCAGCCCGACCTGGAGGTGCCCACCTGAGCCCCCCCCCTCACCCCCACCCCACCAGGACACGTGGAGTGGGCGGGGCGTTAGAGGATCGGACTTTTGTACAGCCTTTATTGTGAAATCAGCCAGTACACCATGAAAATAAAAAGGAAAGTGCCATGTTCCCTGCAGCACTGCGCCTTACTGTGGTTGTGTGTGTATGGTTCTGTGTGTATTTGTGTGTGGTTGTGCGTGATTGTAGTTGTGTGAATTGGGGGTCACCAGGTGGACGCTCATCTTTATTCATGTAGAGGGTAACAAACACACGCGGGGCGGGGATCAGCTGACATCTGCAAACACCAACAGCAGCTTCAGGAGCGCTCTCTAAGCAGCGCGCATGTGTTTTCAGCGGGGGGGCAGTGAAGAGGCAGGGGGGTTAAAAACACAGGCGCGCTTCTCATGAGCAGGGAGTGCGGGGACACCATGGGGCGGTGCGCGACGCGGCGCTCACAGGTCCTTCAGGTCCTTCTGGATGCCCCACAGCGTGTCGGCGCTCTTCTTCAGCTGTGCCACCTCCCCGTCGGTCAGAGTCATGTTGACCACGCTGCCCACGCCGGAGCTGTTCAGCACGCAGGGCAGAGACAGGAAGACCTCTTCGCTGATCCCGTACATGTCCTGAAACACAGACACGCTTGAACGCTCAGACTAAAACTGCAACTGTGGGATGAGTCCGCAGAAATGTCATGTCATTCGGTGAGGAACAACCGGTTTTTCTGTCATCTTCAACGTTTTAAAAGGTATAAACCTGAGAAGCAGGAAAGAAGTTATGAATTCAAACTTCTATCATCCATATTTATGTCTAATGTTTGCTTTCTACAGGGGGATGCTTTTATTTTGATACTCTTAAGTTATTTCCTCCAACAAAAAAGCGGGCAGACAAGATGGCGCCCAGACATGATTAGCCGGAAGCAGAAATTCAGAGTATTCAGAGCGGTGGCAGCTTTTATTCCATCTTTTTTATCGGAATCAACGTGTAGTCTGCAGGATGAGCTGAGAACGGGCCAAAAGGACGGTCAAAAACAACCATCGTAACTCTTTAACGGCTTACGTAATTCCTGCGTATTCTGGATCGAAGAAAAGCGGCTTTGCACCATTGTGCAAGACTTTTGGTTTTTAAATGGTTGGCACTTCCATCAATTAAAAGGAACGTCATCCGTTTGTCACAACCAAATCTGAATCTTTAATGGGTCAAAAGTTTGACCTGCTTCAACTTTCAAGACGCGATCATCCGGAGAGCTTGAAAATGGTCTTAAAAAAGTGCATTTTTTAGCGCATGTTTGTGCGTTTACGTGGACTTTACTGGACGTGGTTGCACCGTAGAGGACCATGAGAACGCAGCTTTAGAGAAGAAAAAGACACGTTATGCTAAGCTGCCGGACATACTGCGATAAAGACCAATGATCAATCAAGACTCAAGAACAAACATCTGTGTCTGAAGTGTTTGGTAGTCCCAGTGAACAGGGAGGGGGCGCTGACCTTAACCATGGTGGAGACGGGGTGCACGCGGCTCATGTTTTTCATGATGCTCTCAGCAAGGTCGGCCACGCTCAGCCCGATGGCCCAGTTGGTGTAACCCTTCAGCTTGATCACCTCGTAGGCACTGCAGCACAAATGGAGCAGGGTGGGTTAGTGTGGGAGGGGCTTTGTTTCTGTGACGCAGGAGTCAGAATGGTAACAACCAAAGTTCCACAGAAGTTCTAACCATAGAATCACTATTTTCAGAGGAATCCATATTCTAGTTACACTCAAGACGTTCAGTCTTTAAAATGGAAAATCGTGGCCAGAACACCGTCACTGAGCAAGCGTTCAGCTAATCAGACCTTTGTGGGTCATCTGTACCAACCCCCGCGGCTCACCTGTCCACCACAGCCTTGTGCGTGGCCTTCCACTGCTCCTTGTCAGCATCTGTGCCAATATCTGGGTTGAGCTTCTGCAGGCTGACTCCTGCCACATTGGCGCCGCTCCACACAGGCACTGGAATGCAACCATGACACGTTAGCCACACGGCCCACTGCTGCTGGGGCAACAGACGGGTGTGCGCTCACCGCTGGTGTCCCCGTGCTCGCCCAACACCCAACCGTTGAAGGAACTGGAGTGGATGCCCAGGCGCTCGGCCATCAGGTAACGGAAGCGGGCTGAATCCAGGTTGGTGCCGCTGCCGATGACACGGTGCTTCGGCAGACCGCTCAGCTTCCAGGTCACATAGGTCAGCACATCCACTGAAGGTCGCCATGAAGACAGAGAGCACCCATGAAGGAATCCAAACATCCAGCTGAAACTCAAAACAAGTTTGCGAGGGGGCGAGAACTTACCGGGGTTGGAAACCACCACGATGGTGCAGTTGGGGCTGTACTTGATGATCTGTGGAATGATGGCCTTGAAGACGTTGACGTTCCTTTGCACCAGGTTGAGGCGGCTCTCGCCCTCCTGCTGGCGGACACCAGCAGTCACCACAACCAGGCGGGAGTTGGCCGTGACCGCGTAGTCTGAGGGAGGGAACCAAAATGATCCACAGATACGGTGGGGGGGTCGGAAATGTTAAGAGCCATTTGGGAATTAGCTCCGTGTTCTGACCTTTATCCGCCACTATCTTGGAGGTCTTCAGGAAGAGGCTGCCGTGCTGCAGGTCCATCATCTCCCCTTTCAGACGATCCTCCATGACGTCCACCAGAGCCAGCTCGTCACACAGGTCCTGGGGGGGGGGCAGGGTGTTTCAAAGAAGCAACCGCTGAGGACTGAGCTCAACAGGCTGGAGTCTTACCCGCAGCAGGATGCTCACGGCGCAGGCCATGCCCACTTGGCCTACCCCCACCACCGTCACCTTGTTTCTGGGGGTCTCTGTGGCATTGTTGGCCAGGGGGGTGATGAGTTTCTGCAGCACTGAGGACATGATGGTAGCTTCTGCAGAAAGACAAAAAGGAAAGAACCAGTGAGGAACCTTCATCCCCTTCACCACGCCCCCACAAGAGGAGATGGGCCGGTCCAGCACCAGGAGCGGCACGAACAGACACGCAATCAAGACAAGTAGACCTGAGACCTCATGAGACCCGGGACCAGAGGCAGGTCTGCTTCTTGGTCAAGAAGATCCAAACTATGTAGAGTCCAGCAAACGCTGGCTTTAATGGAGGCCTCACCGGGAGAAGAAGGGTGTCAGAAGAAGGGTGGGAACGTCAACAGACATGGTGAAGATGAACAGGGTGAGCGCTCTGAGCCACGTGAAGCACCTGTGGTGGAGAGGACACACGAGGACGGCCTCTTAAGCAGTGAACCCTGAAGCCCCACCCTCCACAAACCTTCAGGAGGCAGTTTGAAGTTAAAGTGAGTCTGCGTGTCATGGTCCAAGCTGGTATCACCTCAAGTCTAACGTGATTAAAGATACGACCAAGCGGGTCTCTGATAAACCACACTTTGTACTTCCACCCCACATCAAATCTGAAGAAAACCACAAAGACGAGAGGTTCTGAGGGCCGAAAGATCCAGCCCAACTGGACTCAAGGCTTCAACCGATCAAAGCTACAACTGAAGAACTCGACTGCTGTTGGTCGGCCCAAACTTGAAGTAGAGATCTGCTGAGAATGGTCAAGAAACAAGAACCCGTCTGATCTGTAACGGTCACCTCATCAGAGAGTCACAACTCCAACCTAAAGGGGGCGGAGACAACAAGTCTAATGTAGCTTTGTTTGGTCCAGCCATTGTCTAGGTGACCGAGTGGATCATTGACTGTATATGAGAACCGGGCTGAGTGACCCCTCCCCTATGGCGTTACAAACAGGAAGTACCTACTGGTTCCAAGAAGCTAAAATCCCACAGAGCCATTCCAGAGCAAGAACCTTTCCTGCTCCAGTCTATCTGTGGTGCAGAGCCTATGAGGTGATTCTGATACTTTTTTAAACGTTCTTGCGAATCAGAATTTTTTTTCTAGTTCAAGTTTTCAACTGATGAATCAGACGCCTCAATAAAAGTACGTGGCCTCACATCGACAGGTTCTCCCGAGCCGGCTTTCAAGTGGTAGGGGTGCGGCCTACCAACAAGCTCACTCCTGGTTGGTGGAAGTGGCTACCACAAAAACAATGACTCAGACGGACTCGGACCATCACTGCTTCCTGACAACGTCTGGCCCACCTTGGCAGCGACCGTTTAACAAAACAAACTAAAAAGGAGACTGAATTGATTTCATTTGGTTGGAGCTGGAGGTAGGTCGTTTACTTTTTAGAAACCAGAGGTACTGAAGGTACAAACCACTAGGCTGCCCTGAAGAGCTGGAGGCAAGCAGGAGAACCGAGAAGCAAAGAAGAACTGGGGCAAACACGGCAGAACCATGGAAGAAGTTAGGGCTAGCATTAGAAGTCACAGGAAGGCCGTGATGGAAACTACCAGAACCACCAGAGAAGTCGTGGAGAAGCACAGCAGAACCAGGAGAACCATGAAGGACAAAGATGGAGAATGTGGGAACATGGGGACAGCACCCAGGCTCTGGGGACAGGTTCATGTCCGCAGCACCCCTCCCCCAGCTCTCGCGGAGCGTGGAGGCCTGTTGAACGCGGGCCTGCGCTCGCGCTCGCGCTCGCGCACGCAGACGTGTCGCTGCTGCCGCTGGTGAAGGACGAGTCGCGCTGGTGACCGCCGCAGCGGCTCTCCAACGCGGAAGGCCCGCCTCCGTGACTTTCACTGTGACCTCGCTACCCGCGCGGAGCATCCATTTCTGCTGCCGCGCTCTGCACGCTCACCCGCGGCGGCAGAGGCGCGTGCTCTTCAACAGCAGCACGACAGGGAAAAAGAAGAGTAAAACCACGGAAAAGAAAACTTACGGTCGACGTGAGATAACGGACAGATAACGACCCTGGTCCCGACAACGGAGCGGCGTCTACTAACGAACACGACCACCGGCAGAAGAGGAGGATCCGTGAGGGGCGGGCGTAAGTGACGTCCCCCGTTCTGATTGGTTTTCTGGGAAACCTTAAATAACCTTTAACAGTGGTGACGCGCATGCGTAGAGGCACGAGCGTGCTTGAGCAAATCCCGAGTTTCATCATATGAGATGATGAAAGTCAGACTTTTGAGTTGTTATGATATTATATTATCTATCTCTCTCTCTATATATATATATATATATATATTATCTATATATATATATATATATATATATCTATAGATAATATATATATATATAGAGAGAGAGAGAGATATATCTATATATCTATCTATATATAGATAGATAGATATATAGATATATCTCTCTCTATA
>BSAI01000134.1:525964-548906 GCA_036245035.1 Adrianichthys oophorus
TATATATATATATATACATAATATTTTTGAATGAAAAAATGAAACAATGGATTTATTGTTGATTCACATGTATTAGGAGGATCTGGATTGTAATCTAGTTTTGCTCAGTGTCACCAGAGACACCAGCTATCATGTAATTAAACATGTTCCAGGGCAGGCTATTCCAGTTCCCACCTCTCATGGGAGTTTCTGCTTTAAACATACCTTTCTGTGCAGTCTTTTTATATTTTAACAGGTTTAAAGGTTTGAAATCTCAGATGGTTCTTCAGTTAAAACCATCCAGCTACTTATCCATATGGAGTTTTCATGACTCTCATTTTCAAGGTTCCTATCTGATCCCGTGCGTGAGTTCTCCTATAGGATCTTCATTGTGACTAGCTTTGCACCTTCTTTTCGTCACGCCTTATCTTCAGACTTGGCTGTGAGGGGGACATGTTTCATCAGAGCTGCAGGACAATCAGCTAAATATGCTTCACAACCTTTAGACTGTGACCTACATGACCGAATGGGAGCGAATGCTTCACCGCAGAACTTCAGATGTTTGGAGAGATGCTTGCTGGTGAGACGGGCTCTGCTGCGTCTCACCGTGGAACTCCTTATTTGATTGAATAATTGGATAATAGATACTACCAGGCTTCTAACTGCAAACATGCATGGGTGTTTTGATGACTGCTGTTATTAAACACTACGATGACACAATGGAGAGACTTTACTGGTTCACTGGGGAAACAGAAACCTCACAGAGCATTGAAAAGCTTAATTATTTACAGCTATAATGATATTCTTCATCACGATTTTGCACAAAAAGCTAAATGTCATTGAGTGCACGTGCGACTACGTCTATAGACACAAACACACACAGGAGGCCGCCTCCATGTCGCGCCGCTGACTGTAAACAGATCTCTGTCAGCTGATCTGATCAGGATGAGGGACCAGCAGGCTGTGACTGAACCCCCCCAGCTGTCAGAGAACAGAGGTGACCTGACAGAACTGGAGCTGAGGGTCATCCAGGCCCTGCCTGCTCTCAGCTAACCTTCAGAGCTGCAGCTTGAACAGTCATTTTCTGTGCTCTCATGAAGCTGATTTCATTCAGGAAATTGTAATCATCATTCATTCAAAAAAGACTGGATGCAGTTTGCAAGTGTAGCAAGGAGAAACATTCCCATCCAGACTCCACGGTGAGGATCTGACGCGTTTCTACTGCATGCTGAGTGGAACTTTAACCAAATGGAAATTCTCCTGCAGACCGAATGGTCTCCTCACACCCCCACACTGCAAATTATGTGATCATTGCCAGAGGCGGAGCTAGATCATTTACATGGGGGTGGGAGGGGGTCAAAGGACCTTGGAAGGGTGGCAATTGAGAACAACAGAGTGGAAGGATCAAAAATAGGTATTTTCAACCGTTTATTATTATTGTTTTTATTTCGTTTAAAAATATTGCTGTTGTTATGTTTTACCATTCGTAAAGAAGCTTGACTGAGGATTTTTTAAATCTTTGTCAATAATAATACTAATATTGACCCAAAAATTGGGTTTTTTTTTGAGAGGGGGGTGGGGGTGGGGTTGCCCCTCCTTAGCTCCGCCCCTGCTCCTTGCAATGATTTTGAAATTCAAAATACTTTACCAGGTCCACAGTCCAGTATTTATTTGACAAAAGTGATTTACAGAAAACAAACGGAAATGTTGGAAAAATTGAACACAGTAAGTATTCCACTATAATTGTTTTTGCGTCGACTGATTTGTTTGTTGTACATTTTAGTTTATTCTCACTGATATCAATAAACTATAATTAGGTTAGTAAAAAATCCAAACTGCAAACCATTTGCTTAGAACTAAAAAAACACCACATTATTGGATTGTAAATGTGGTAGTAGGTTTAGGTTACAAGGTTTGGACCGGCTCAAGGATTGTCTTTTATTTTGAAATGTTAAAAACTGATAGTTTTATTTTGTAAGGAGAATAATCATCTTTGTCTTTTTTTTTTTTTCCTGCTCATTTGGAACCCTAACTGAATGGGTAAGAACAGGGGAGCGTCGTGGTTAGTGTTCTTCTCCTATTTTTAGGCTACCTTGTTTCAGAGTGCACACTGTTGACAAGCTCCTCCCCCTTTTGCTCATGTGACCTGAAATGCAGTTGCTGTTCTCCAGTGACTTTCATGTCTGTGATACTCTGATTCAGAACAGTGGGTGAGGGGCACAAACCCCTTATTACACAAAAACACACAGGTCTGTATGTTAGCCATCAGTTAAAGTCACAGAACGGATCCTCACAAGCATGTGAGAGTGCACGTCTGCATGTGAGAGTGCACGTCTGCATGTGAGAGTGCACGTCTGCATGTGAGAGTGCACGCTCTCCCCTTCCCACTTGCACGTTTTCTAACGACATCAAGCTGACTAGAAATAACCAGTGAGCCACTGAAACAGTTGGATCTTTCATCCTGAAGCCTTCCATGCACGGGTTTGTCTATGAGACATTAAAGATCCATTTCCATGTTCCATTTAAATCTTCTTCTTCTTCTGTGAGTTTGGCAGACACAGCCAACACCACAGTTCATTTCCCCTGATGGTCTTCTTGGTTTAGCAGGTATAGAAGCTCACCTGAACTCTGGTTTGGACCAAACAAGAGCAAAGCTCCGGTCTTCAGATGAACTCTGGTGCTGTTCACGGCAGTGTGCATGCAGACGGACTTTCAGTCAGCATTCCTGCACATTCTACAGCAGTGGCTCCCAAACCCCCGGACCACTTGGTACCCAGCCGCAGGCAAAAAAAAAAAAAAAAAATGCATACAATCATTTAGATGATTGCCATTTTGTTTATTGTTTGTAAAATGTATTTTGCAATTTAGTCCATAATATATTAAAAGTGACATTTGAAGACATAGTTTGAAATTCCTTTTAAAGTAGCCTCAAATCTATTGCATTGTATTTGTCTTGGTGTTTATGTTTTATAATGGGATAAATATTGAAACTGACTATTCAATATTCCTTAATTTGCATTTTTACTTTTCTTTATATTTGTACTTTAGATGCATGAAGATTATTACGCATGTCAAGTTGTTTGCCTTAGTTATGCAGCTGCTAAGACCCCTAATTTAAAAGCCCCAAGTAGCAAAGTAACAAAAGTCTTCTGAAAGTTTTTTATGGAGGTCCAGAAGAGACGAGATGAAATAAATGAAATCACTAAATAAAAGTGTCATTACTTATTTGAAATTTGCATTAAATATTTAAAATGGGAAATGAATAAATACACGTTTGAATATATGCTGCAATAAAATATTAAAATTGCCATTAAAAAGCACTTTTAAAACATTTAATGACATATTTATTTATCTCTGGCCAGTGTGGGATGGAAGAGACAGTATTAAATAAATAGCACACTGCAGCCGGGGAGATTGGTGAGTTCCGGTTCAGAGCCAGACAAGCACCAATTCTCCATGAGGAATTGGGCTGCACCGCGGAGTTCTTGGATAAATTCCTGAGTTTTTTGAGATGAGGAGTCCTGCTTTCAGATTCTCTCTATGCCGCAAAAAAGATGACAAATTTCCCGTCACTGAAGCCTCCATGCTGAGGTTCAGACCAGACCAGAGAAACGGAGCAAACGTGATCGGAGTTAGCCACGCCCACTGAGTTTGATGGGACAGTTTGACAGATAACGTAATGAAACGGTGTGATCCAGATCATGAAATGTGTCATTAAATCATGAAATAAATACATGTTTCTTAAATCATTTAAAATAGAATTCATATGAAATATTGACACATTTAATGACACTTTTAATTATTTAATGACAATTTTAAATAAGTAACAACACGTTTATTTAATGATTTCATGGCGTATATATTTATTTAATGTCGTCTCTTCTGAACCTCCACAGTTTTTCGGGGAAAAGGAGGAAAAGTCTTCAAATGCAAAGAAAACGAAATGTGTTATTTACAGACAAAAACGAGATTCTTTCTCAAAATATCTCAATGGCGACAGCTGTTGTTCCCACGCACCAAACCCACTTTGCAAAAGATGCGTGAACGGACTCTCTCGTGTTATACGTGCAGAGGTTTATGACACAGCAGAAGCTCCTGTTCGTCCACAGTGTGTTTATCTGTTCATGCACCCCCCCCCCCCCCTCTCTCTTTATAAAGATGACCAGATGCTTTAAAGGAAACAAAGAAATGCAGCATTAATGGATGAACTAATCCATAAGGTCTGTTTTCATGGTGCTAATGGAGGGGGGACCCGACCCGTGTGCACTCAGACTCATCTGTGGACTCACCTGTTCACAGCAGAGCGGCCATTACTGCTCTAGCTGCGTCTGCCATGATTTATTCAAACACGCAGCACAGACGGCCTCATCCCAACAGGTATGTGAACTCCATTTCCCATGACCCCTTGCCCCTTCGTGCTGGGTGCAGAGACACACGGGTGAGTCCAGATCTTTGTCAGCAGAAGATGCTTTCAGGACACAACTCAGATCAGACTCGGATCTACCTGCATGCACGCTTCTGATTTACCCAACAATGCCACCTACTGGCATGGTGGTAACAGCTTTCATTGAGAGTTGGGTGTTAAGTTCTCCGATAAATGGATGAAAAACAGCATCTATGGCCTAAAGATCTGTACAGGTTCACCAGAATGTGTGAACTGACAGCTTACGTTCAACAGCCACTGATGCTCTGTGACTGTTCTATAAGACGGTGGTCTCCAATCCCTGGGCCACAGACCGGTACTGGTCTGTAGGACCGTTGGTACAGGGCCCCAGAGAATAAATAAATAAAACACAATCTGCATGTTTTCTGTTTTATTTCTAATCTGAGTGTGAAGGAAGTTTGATTTTCCAAAACTACTGGATTCTCCCCACCACATCTGGATCCTTCTCCACTGAAGGTGGATTCATCATCATCATCATTAGGACCTTTGCTCGACCCTCCAATGATGTTGATGATCAGTCCCTCAGTGTGACGAAAGGCCAACCAGAGGAGAACATGTTCCTCTACTGTAAAGGACGCTGAGCTTTGTCAGAATGTGTTGTAACCACTGTTGGCTGCATAAGTTTGACTTGAGGTTCCTCGAGTATGCGGTTTGCTGGACACTGGCCAGAAAGGGAACAGAAACCTTTCTCTCCTGATTTCACCATCAGTTTCTTCAATATTGCCCAACTCCAGCAGATCCCTGAACATTACGAGATACTGGAACACGGTTTCATCGCCACGTTGACGTTCGAAACAAAGAGTTTCTCCGAAGCAGACATCATGTGCACATGTTCAGACCCTGGGGTCTCACACAGGGCAGCAGCTTTCCTGGCGTCAGCTTATCTGTACCACGTATTATGAGTGCGCAATATTTGAAAATCTTCAGCCACTTCAGGCCTGTTTCCCTCTTTGTCTGGAACAGATGACCCTCCCTGTCACAGCGTCCAACAGATCTCTGAGGGAAGAACTTGGGTTACATTCAGTTCTGTCTCTAAAACCAACAAGTTAAACTTTAAAGACCAACTCTGATCATCTTCTGATCTCTTTTCAAAGCATTCCCAGTGCTCTTTTAATTCTGATTATGCTGTTTTTAGACTAAAAACCAGTCATTTTCTAGGACAGAGTTTCTCCAGCGCAGCAGGGAATTAAGCCCGCCCTCATTTCCCATCATCTATTTGTTTACATGCTGGTGGAAAATTCTCCCTGATGATGATGAAAGACAAACTTCTGCTCTGTTGTCCAGATTGACAGTAATCTTTCGCCTCCTGCAGGCCAGCAGCTGTACTGCACACAGAGCAGGAACTCCTGCTGTTCAGTCAGAGACTGAAGTGACACAATCGTTTTCTTTTTTAGCTTGAGGAATGTCATGTTCCTTGAGAACCATCTGAGTCCAACATGCACTGGATCAGTACACGCAGACTGCAGTACCAAGAAACTGCTCCAGCGGCGTCCGGTGTAATCTGAGGTCGTGGTTTGGGTCTTTCTGTCTGCAGTCATGCTGCTTTGTTCAACAATATTGTCCAAAGTCTTTGTCATTTCAAAAAGTAAAAAGCGCATAAGTGCAGAAATTCCATGCAGTCCCTGAATGCACCTCCTGCTGCTGCATGAATGTGAGGATCAAATCTGTGCAATAGTCAGAATGGAATGTTTGAACAAACTCTGGGATGGATGACTGTGGTGAACAAGTGGGGAGGGAAAACAGACGCCTAAACGTTATGGTTGTGAGTTTGAGTCCCGCGTCAGAGATGATGAACCATGCCTCAGTAAAAGTTTTACCCACTTTTGGCGGGTGTTAATTCAGAGCCCAAATTATGTAGTTTTATTTTAGCATTTCGAGATAATTGTACGACTATAATTAAAAGATATTGTGCAGTTTGGGTGTCACTGACACGTCCAGTGCTGTCAAACGTCCCTGAAGACAAATGCTGATCCCTGAAACTGCACAAGGTCTGAGGCAGAAGTTAAACCCTTTGACTTATGGAGACGTGATGCACGTTTGAGACAAATGACATACTTCCATCGGACACTTATTTTCCCAAACCACACAGAGCCGCGGGTCGCCGCCCCGTCTTACACCAAGCCTCTTCCAGCTGTAGGTCATTGACATGCGCTGGTGAACAGCAGGAGAAGCCCCTCCCTGCTCGTCCAGTGTGAACACCCTGGCCTTCAGAGAGCTGGGAGGCGGTGGTAATGTTCTGTAGGTGTGACGGCAGAGTTCAAGTGGAGGTGAGACTACACCAAGGATCAGCTTCTCGTTTCCATGGTGATGGACGGACTGACAGATGAGGTCAGCCGGGAGTCTCTGTGGACCGTGATGTAGAAGTGAATCCATGTCTTTGTATTGATGAGTTGAACAGGACAAAGAGCTCTGTCTACTGAGGTTCTGGTTGATCACAGGGCTCAGAACTCCTTTAACCAGCACCAACACCGCGATGAGGTGAGTTCTGATCCGCTGGGTTCAAATGAGAGCAATCACATCAACTAAACTCTGAGATCAAAGAAATGGAAGGATGTTCTTTATTCAACAGAATCAGGCATTGAAGCAGCTTCAGGTCAGGTGTTTGCAGAACACACAGGTGGGGGTTTGGTGGGGAAACAGTTGAATAGTCTGAACAAAATCAATCAGGAAGTTTCCAGAACATTTTTATTAAATCTGCACGTTCTAGTGATCAGTTTCTACAGGAACACCTGTTCTGTCCTCAGATCGCTGCAGCGCACATAAATAAGCCTGGTGGTGGGGGGGCATACTCAGACAGGTGGGGGCTTCAGTCTGTCAGGCCCAGCTTCTTCTTCAGGGACTCGGGCATCTCGGGGGGAGGGGGGCGGGGCAGGCGGAAGTACACCTTGACGGAGTCGTAGATGAACCACTGCAGGGCGGTGAGCGTTCCGATCATGATGATACGGGCGAACAGACCCTTCCACACACCTGAGACACACAATGACTCACATGAGTCTCACACCGTGACCCCCCCCTTCACACTAGTACTCAGTGGCATGTCCGTCCTGCAGCCTGGCAGCACCGGGGGACTAATCCCGCCAAGGAGGGACAGCCGGTACTGCAGGTTTGGCTGCAGGACAGGTAGACTGCTGTGGCACGCCAATGACTCAAGCACCTCCGACGGTGCAGCCACAAAGCTGCTGGGGGCAGCGCCCCCCAGAGGTGGATCTAAGGAGCGTGCTGCTCCAGACTGTGGGCGGTACCAACCTTTAGGCCCCAGCCTCTTGAGGACCTGCATGGCCGTGCTGCCCTTCTCCTTGTTCAACACAGACACCACAGAGTCAGCGGGGTGGGACACGATGGCACAGAAGACCCCGGCTGTGGAGAGGAGCACACCAGAGAGCGCAGGTTAAAAACCCGCAGACGCTGAAACCATGACCTGCACTTGAGCCAAGGAACCACCAGAGTCTACGTTCTTTGGACTACCGTAACTCTCCAACCACGTATCCAATGAAAACCGTCTTTTTAACGTGTTCTTGCAGCATTTTTCTCATGATGGAGAAAACGGATAGATTTGAAGCTTAAAACTGCATTTCTGACTGTCGTGAGCAGATAAAAACCTGCGGTTTCTGATGCATCCACTTGCAGACAAATGGATCCATGTCCATCTTAATTTATTTCATTTCATTTAGTCATAACAACGAGGAGAACTTTTTAAACTCTGTTCAAACCAGAAGGACGGCTGTTAATCGGGCAGCAGAACGCAGGAATACCGTCTTGGCCAAAGGCTCTAATCAAATCACTTGACATTGTTCCCTAAAGTGTCATTAATGACAAAAGATATTCTAATAAAACAACCTGCACTTATTGATTTTCATATCTATGGAGAGCCCTAAAACAAAACAATTCGTAGCTAGGTGTGAACTTGACACGGAAGCGCGTTGTTACGGGCGTTCATGTCGACTTTTAATTGGAAGTGATGGCTTGAACGCACGCTGCTGCGGGTGCTGTTAACATTGTTTTATAGTTCGTGTGCCCTATTGTGCATAAAAAGCGTTAACATAAATCCAGTGGATGCTGAAGCAAAGACCAGCTGCTTTGCGTTGCTATGGATACTTCACATTAGTAACATGTTGAAGCATCAGCTGATTCAAGGGGAAGAGTTCTGGTACATCCAAGAGCATTTTTCTGACGTTAAAGCTCACTGATGCTCCGCCCCCTGATGACGGGAGAGTTCCCATCTTCCAATTGCTACAGTACTGAAGGTCACAGAGTCAAAGCTGGATCAGTGCATCTGAATGAGGATTCAAAACAACAAAAACATTGTTATTGTTTTTCTGTCTATAACCATCAGCCTCAGTCTGTAGATTTCCAAACAAAAACTTTTCTCTGGCGTCACCACACTGGTGGATTTAGCAGAGTTTAGCATTTTGTTTTACTTTTGAAGTCTACCCGTTTTGAAGTTCTGTAGATGTTCTGTTTTTGAGCTTCTGCTTGTCCAGTCAAACCTCCAAGCTGAAGCTATCAGAGTACCGGTGACCAACGCTGCCTTTTCTTCTGTAACTCCTGATGCCTTCATTATGCGGGGGACTCACCAATGTATCCGGCCACGAAGGTGACGACCAGCTGCTCGCCTTTGCTGCACTCGCTGCGGGGTTTGGGAACCACGTACTTGTAGAGCATCTCCACGGTGCGCTCGAAGCAGGCGAACTTCATCATGGTGTACGGGATCTGCCTCATCCAAAGGGGGGCCACTCCCTTATAAAAGCTGCAGACACAAAAACCTGGTTAAAAGCCAACTGCACAACCTGTGTGTGTTTGTGTCCGCCCTGCAGCCTGGCAGCACCGGGGGCTGCACCCGCCGAGGCGGGACAGTCGCTACTGCAGGTGGGGCTGCAGGACAGGTAGACTGCTGTGGCACGCCAATGACTCAAGCACCTCTGACGGTGCAGCCACAAAGCTGCTGGGGGCAGCGCCCCCCAGAGGTGGATCTAAGGAGCGTGCTGACATCTGACATCTCAGTCGGTTGGCGGGGGTGAGGGGGGGACACTTACGCCCAGAAGCCCTCCTCTGCGTACATCTTGGGGACACACTCTCGGAGCGTGTTTGCGTAGCCCGGCTGGGTCTGGATACGAACTTTAGCCGCCTCCATGGGAGCCAGGGCGATGTCGGCAAAGAACTCGGCGCTGGCCGAGGCAGCCAAGTACAGAGAGGTCCTCCACAGGTACGTGTTCTCCTGCAGGGGGAGAGGACGGGTTGAAAAGCAGATTTACTGGTGAACTAAACGGTTTCTGAACCAGAACCATGGTATTCAGGTCCATCCAGGACCAATGCTGAACTGCTTTCCACCTGCAATTCAGACCCCATTCCAAATGTAAACCAGAGGAAAGTGGTTTAAAACACAACTAGTAGCTGAGAAACAGATCGGCCTCATGCAGCAGAACAGCAGCATGGTGCTTAGAGAGCCCCTCCAATAAACAAAACTAAATAAATGTGTTTTTAACACGTTCTTGTGGCATTTACCAAAGAATTTAAGATTAAAACTGACCTGTGGATCAAAACTGTATGGCTGAACAGCTCCAATACTGCTCACCAGTTTTGCTGCACCGCTAATTTTAGCTTGGGGCTGTAAGCTAGCAGGAGAGTCTGAACAAGGGGATGATGGGATATCAGTGGAGGTTTACTTCTGTGTCAATAGTCCCGCCCAAAATTTAGTGGTGAGTTTCTAGTAAACTCCTGCCTCTGTAGAAAGGCACGGGAACGCTCGTAGAATAGAAATACAGTTGGAGTCTCGTGATAGTTTTAACTGAAGCCGTGAATCAAGAAAACGAAGCAAAAAGGACAAAAAAATAAAAAATCAAGCCAACCATGTTCCCAAAAAAAACAGAAGGTTTACAGAAGGTAAAGTTCAGTTCAAAATGTTATAAAGTTCCTGAAATGAATCACACAGACCAGGAATTTATGAGTATCATAATTCAATGGTCCTTTTACAATTATCAGATTAGATGCACTTCAGCTGGTGGTCAGCTGAAGTGCATCCCCCCCAACACACACACCCCCAGCTGTGGCGTGCGCGCTCACCTCTCCCAGGAGATCACTGTACAGAATCTTGAACACTTCATAGAAGCCGAACTTGCAGAGTCCCTGCATGGAGTAACCAATGAAGGTGGGGGCCCAGCCCTTGGCCAGCCCTCTGACCCCATCCTCCCTGACAGTCAGAGCGAAGCCGTTCCCGATGCTCTTGTATTTGTCGGGGTTCACCTGGGGGAGAAAAGGCTTAGTCACCGTTACCCATGTAACTTCCAAAGATGGAACACTGAGGTGTGTGTTACTATTGTTTCTGATCATCTTTCTCCTTCAGCCACAGACTACCAGGGTGGAATGCATTTATCCTGTGAAGTAATTGAACTAATTGAAGGCATTCTAAAACACGGTAAGAGTCCCTTAATCAGCTCTGATTTCAGTCTGTTTGTCAGATTTACACATTTCTGGCTGAGATGCTCCACAAACATGAAAATAAACTATTTTACTCATCACTAACATCACACTACCCACCACTATATTTACTGAATGGAGATGATCTGATGTACCACAGGGTGTTTTATTTTGAAAGGAAGAACGTTATAAACTGTTCCATCATTATTTTTTACTTTTTATTTTTTTAAAAAGCAGTTAATTTATATTATAACAATAATACAAATCAGTGTCTTATTTTTCTATAGGGTGAAGTCAGACTACGTTGCTCCTATTGGGGGTGCTATCAGTGAGAAATCGAAGCCAATGGCTCTTTTGGTGTTGAAGGTTGCAGACCGCTGACCTGGAGGACCTGCAGTGCTCATGTGATTGTTGACAGGAACTCAATTTATGTTGACTGGTCTGTTCAGGTCAGAGTTTCCCCTCACACCCGCTGAAGGAGAACTGGTCTACATACACACCTGCAGTCTGCACTTGACCAGGTCGAGGGGCACCACTGCGGTGTGCGTGAGGCCGCAGCTCAGGATGCCACCAAAGCCACACAGGGCGTAGTACTTTGAGGAGCCAAACTCACAGCTGACATCCTCTGTGGCAGAAGGAGGAACACACATGCAACATGCAGGGTGACATGCGGCACAGGACAACAATCACAGAGCGGAGTCACTGATGGAAGCCCCGCCACTGCTCGTTTGGACGTCCACGAGAGCTTCCATGGGTGACTGCGTCAAATACATGCTGAGTTTGATCTGGAGGATGGAAATCAGTCGGAGATGCTGGTGATGTGCCTGTTGGGGGAATCAAACTCATCTTAAAGTTTCCCCAAACAAATCACAAAGCCCTGCTGGAGTGATCCGAGTCATTTCAGAACAAATCAGCAGGATTTCATCAATATCATGACATTCATCAATAACATTCCCGTTGATTCAGACTTTTTCCTGAACTTATATTAAATATCTTTGCTACAAAGCTGTGATGTCAAAAGTAACACATGGTTACACTGATGTTCAATCATGCATGGAGTTATGATCACTGCAACCAACACTGGGTAATCATAAACGTCACCAGAGGGGATCTGATGCACCTTCATGCAGCGGTAGGTGACAGAGACAGACCTGCATTCTGCATTTGACCAGATCAAGGGGCACGACGGCCGTGTGCGTGGTGCCACAGCTGAGAATGCCACCAAACCCACACAGGACCAAATACTTCTGAGAGCCGAACTCACAACTGTCCCCCTCTGAGGAGACAAAGGCCACAGCAGGTCAGACACAAAACCTGCCTTCATCTGGAGCAGGGGTGCTCATTACGTCGATCAGGAAGGACATGTGGGTCCATCAGAAATAAACAAACATATTTCTGAGTAATCCCTCAGTGAATAATCATCATCAGCGTGAAGTACGTCACTTGACTGACATGCAGAACGGCCAATCAAACATCCTCTGATACATTTGTCACTGCATATGCATAATTAACTGCAATGAGCGCTCGATGTTCGATTGGACAGCCTCTGCCATCCCAGCTGTGGGCCACTCGGACCCGCAGGAGAGTTTACTGAGGCCAAACCCGCTCCCTAGCCAGCCGGATGCCTCCTTGAATGTCCTGCCATGGCGCGGCAGGCAGAAATGTCATGACACCCCCCCTACAGGGTTTACAGAAGAGCACGAAATGAGAATTTCAGAATAAAACGCCTCATCTGTTCTAATCATGCATTACTACTAGATATTATTAATACACATGACAAAGCCATCTCCTCACAAACAGTGTGTCCTTTTACTATGCAGTTTTTAGTACATAAATAGAGTTTTTGATTGAGGATATAAGTTGAATAAAGTGACTTTGGTCCATAACTCCATGCCTTGACTATTATATCCTTGTTCTATACTCCTGCACTGTCACCTCACAGAGACCTGTGTACTTCTACTGGGTAGCTGGTATGCTACAGAAGTGTGAGCACCCCTGATCAGGAGGACCAGGGACCCTCAGGGTCCTGGTGTCTCCTGCTGAGAAGTACCCCCATATTCATGCGGGGTGAGAACCTCTTCAGGAGTTGTAAATGAAACCTAGAAGAGGGTTTGCTGGTTCCGCGTCAGAGAGGACACCGCTTTGCCCTTCCCTTGTCCTCCACAGTAGCCGCTGCAGGCCCGCAGGCCCGCAGGCCCGGACTCACTGCAGCCTGAATCCAACGCCGCTAATCAGGGTCACAGGAGACGCCGTCAGCGTTCGGACCTCCCACCTTATCCAGGGGTGACCAGATAGGCGAGATCCCCGCAGAATGACCGATCAGAGCTGTACGGCTAATGTGGCTAACGCTAGCAGGACGAAGCCTTACCGTCTACGGCGGCGGCTGCTGCCAGCGTGCGGCTCCTCCGTCCCGGCTGGCTCTGCCGGGGCTCCTCCACCTTCTGCAGGGAGAACAGCGGCGCGCTGAACGGGTTGGCCCGCGCCAGCTGCGTCAGTGAGGTCGGGTACATGGTGGTGTCCTGCTGCCGGCGGAGCTACGCTGCTGCAACGACCAACAAGTCAAGAGTTAGCCGGAGCTAGCGCGCCTCCGTCACACTCGGAAGAGAACCGAACTGCAACGGAAAAGCACGAACTAATAATACCGTCACGTGGAGTCGAGCACGTTTGACGTCTTGTCTGGTTAATCAGAAACCGATCATCTATACTCGCCAAAAGAACACATTTATATTACAGTAGAAGTAAAGGTCAGCCGCGAGCCAGCTCGGAGTAAATTCGGCCCTGTCCCTTTAAGTGTTCGCTTTTCCCGCAGATGCAAATTCAGAAGCTATGCTAGCTCAACCAATGGCCGGCTCTCCCCACAGCCTCAGAGGTCAACGCGCCTCGTCGCTGACATTTTTAGCATCGGGACCCGAACCACCTTCGCACACAAACCAGTTTACATCCGAACAAACAGGTTTTACGCGGTGAAACGCACTCACTCTGTCCGTGTCTAAGATGGCGCCGCCGCTGCGCTAACACCGGCTATTCGAGAGGCTCGACGACCTCGCGCTAAATCATTTCGTTCTACTTTGACGTCACGAGAAGCTCTGGGCGGGTCCGGTGACCCCTCTGTTCAATGGAAGAAAGCCGATGAGCTGTCAATCAACTTCATCCCGCCAATCACCAATGTGGGCGGAGCTTGTGAGGACGTTAGAAGGTTATTTCCTCAGAAAAGAGCTGTTTTCTTCATCCACGTCTTCATCAATTAATACACGCTTTCACATAAAACTGATAACCGATGAACAATAAAGACTCTCTAGAACCACCTTCAATTCCGGAAATGTGGTTAACCTTCACACTGTGACGTCACGGTTTTAAAGGGTCATTACATTTTTTTTCTAATCAACATAAACTTTATTGAAAAAACATATCTGGCAAAAAGTGTGTTTTGTCGGTACGTCTTTAATAAAATTAATAAAAAAAACGTTGTCTTTAGCAGCCTTGCAAAAAGAAAAATACATTATGTCCAGTCAGTTTAAAGGAAAATGTTACAGCGAGTTAAAAGACAAACGTGAACACATTTGTATTATATCAGTCTATATGCACTGTACTGTACTGCAAAACTGATGAAGCTGCTGCATGTGGTGATGATGGCAGCCAGCCAGGTACCAGAATGACCCTTAACACAGGCATGCTGGTGTTTAGACTGACAACTAGTGAACATGTGCACACATGAGGGTTAACTCTTACACAAGTGAGTAGGTTTGAGGAACTAGAAGAGACTTTGTGAGGAGCCTTCTGACCTTCTGGGTCAAATGGAGTCTTTCTGCACCATTGGTAGTTTTCTACAGCCAGATGCTGACCTGTAAGGATGAGCTCTTTAGCTCTGGTTTGTCTCGGGTGACCAGATCTTAACTCAGATTTGATATTTCCATGATACAGTTTTGCTTGACACACTGCAAAAAGACAAAGTAACACAAGCTGAATATAAAGCAAGCCTTTCATTTTGACACTTTTTTGTTATGGGGTTGTTAGTTATTTGGTTTGGAATGCAGTCTAAATCCTTCCAGCTGCATTTCTGTAACATAAATACCTTCCTTTGCAGGTTCTTTCATGTTTTATGGTTTGTTTTGTGAATAAAAAGCCACTCTGGCCAATGGTGTTTGACAGTTTTTTGCATGTGCTATGTCCCAGGTTACAGACCTCCCCTCCCCAGAGGACAGCGGTCGGGGCTTCAGCTCCTATTTCACACTGTGGATTTTTAAAAAGACATGAATTTGAAACTGAAAATGCAGGACGGGGCATGAATTAGAGTGGCGTGTTATAAAAGAAATATGAGATAACTGGTTACCCTGGTTCAGCTGAGGGTTCTTCAGACTTCCTGAAGGGGAAAGACATCCTCCCTACACTGAGGCATGGCGGTGGCAGCATGCTCATGTGTGCACTCCTTAAAGACCCACTCCAATGAATATTTCTTTATTGTGTAAATGCTGTGTCAGCATTTACACTTGATATCAAATCTTGATATCAAGACGTTCAGCTCGCTCAGGACATTACTGCGTGTACTTTGGTATTCATATACTTTATAGTTTTTTAAATATTGAGCAAAATATACCTGATAGAAAATGAATGAAAAATTCTTCAAATCTTTTGAAAACTCAGTGCACTTTGAAACCTATGATCTTCCGCGTAGTTTCAGCTAGAAGACAGCGTTCAAACTTTAAAATGTTCAGCAACGATTGAGCAATTTACCATGTAGTCAGCTTTTTAAAACACCTTATGGTTTTTATGCAAATAGAGTTCAAGTTTTATGCAAATTTAGAACATTTGACCATTTTCCATGTAACTCAATGGAGGGAATGTCTGGGATCTAGAGTGTATGATGTCACAGCGAGTGGACCACTTCCATGTCCTGACAAAATGCCATCACTTGAACACCGTTTGTCACCATTTTTTTTCAGCAAAACGTTGGAAAATGCCTCTGGATTTGAAAAATGTGAACCACAAACCTGTGGGGCAAACCCATTTGCCCCAACAGCCCCTAGTCTGACACAAGGTTCCCTCAGTTCTTGTATTCCCGCCCATATTAAATCTTCTTGCTTCTGATTGCACCAAATCATGTTTTTAACTTGCGATTGTGAGAACATGCCTAAACCTACAGACATGAAGCTAGTACACATTATAGCCCAAAGCCTTGAGATTGGCTCAAGGCTCAACTTTTTTGATAAGTGAAAGAGTTTTGAAGGTATAAACAATTGTTTGGAGGTAGTTCAAAACGCAGCTCAGCCATTGGATTACATGGCGTTTTCACCTCAGCAGAGAATAAAGGTTTTGTTTAGTCTTCTGATCAAATTTACAAAAAGACTTTAAACTTGACACAAGTAACATTGATGCTTGTACTTTTTGTATTCATACCTTTTACGCATTTTTAAATTGTGTGCAATTTTTGAAGAAATCGGGGCCGGTGTCTAATTTTCAGTCAGTGACGCAGTAAGAAAGAAGAATGGAGATAACAAGCTGGCGGCTGCAGTCCAGGACTGCTGCGAGACGGAATAGAAACCCCAACTTTTCATTCTGGGACACACAAAAAGTAAGTTTACAAAAATCCTTTTTAGTTTCTTGCTTTACTCTCAAAAAATGCGTTTGTGTGCATTGGCGGTCCGTGCATTTCAGAGCTGAGCCTTCAGTTTTCTTCCACCAAAACCATCCTTGTTAAAATTAACCCTTGTATCACCGTTCTGCTTTATATGAATATCATTTTATGGAGCAATTCCATCATAAATGGATCATTTCTATAGAATTCACTGTAGCTGCACAGAAGTATTGTAAACACAAACTCTGCATGTGCAAGTCTCCTCCCACTGCAAGAATAGCTGCAACAAACATTCCCTGCAAAATCCTGCATACCGTACATGACAGTCAGCTTGTTCTCAGCCGACACAGACCAGAGCGCTCCGCTCCTCTGTGCTAAACTGGATGGACATTTTTCCGGTGCTCCTGAAATCTCTGGGGGTCGAGGAGACTGATAAACATTTGTTTTTCATCCTCTTGAAACCTGTTTTTTTTTTGGTCTGGAAAATGATTTTGTCTGAAATCCTGCCGTGAAGCTGTTGGTAGAGACGTTCTCATACCGGCCCCTTTGTGGCTCAGCGTTGTCACAAAATGATTGGTTGAATCAACGTCAATGCGTTTCTTTAGCAGTGTTCTATTATGGAAAGTTGAAGGCGGAAGCGCAGACTGGATGAGTGTAAGGCAGACTTTTAGGAACCTAGCAATAAGTGAGGGCTAAAATGTGATTGGTTAGAAACTTTCAAGTGAAAAAAAAACTGTCTCAGCTGACAGAACAGTTGGAATGATAGAAAATATATTTTGGACAAACATATATAACAATTCCTCTGTGAGTTAGATACTTCTGTTCAGATAATTTTAGGCCTTTCCTAAAGGCTTTGCAGGCCCTGACATTACACAACTGCGTCTGTGTGTGTGTGTTACTACGAATAACGTACTTTTGTCATTGGGAGGTGGGTGCATCCACATGTTTGGACTTGAAGCTTGACGTGGAGAATCCGATGGCATCATTGATCAGGATGGAGGACTGAGGCTTAGACAACACTGCTGGTTTCTGGAGGGGTAGAACTCAGGAGTCCTCAAAGAGCTGAGATGCATGAAAACTGCCTTCACATACATCAAGAACGTTTATTGAGTGGGAGACGAGCAGAGAGTTAGGGAGAATACAAACATTTTTATTAAAAAACACATAGAAAACAGTAAAAAAGTTCAGGAGGAAAAAAAGGGACTCCTCTGTTTGTCAATGATAGCTGAGGGTAAAAAAATCTAAGACACAAAGAAAGTAAAAGTCTCAGCGGCTTTGCTGTCAGCTGGAGTCCAGATTCCCACTAGACCAAGAGGCAGAGGCGGGTCTGCTTTATGGCCGGGTCCTTGGTCAAACTAAAATGCCCACGTCGTTTCTGTCACTGGAAACTGCTTAGACACCAGGAAACAAGAGCACCTGACATGAGAGGTATAGCAGAGAGCAGAGCACGGAGGAGCTTTCTTCGTCTGGATTCTATGCTGAGGGGTCTCAGTCTGAGAATCGGGCGATGATGTTGGGCTCCATGCTCTGGTACACCAGGAACAGGAACCCCAAAACCACACCGAGCAGACACAGGTTTATCCACAAGGACACGGAGCAGCGCACCGCTCTGACCTGACCTGCAGGAGGGGTCACGGTCAGCAGCTTGGTGAAGGAAGGGGACTGGCTGCCGACTGTGGCAGTGCGTTGCTCTGAGCTCTTGGAGTCCTTGGCAGGCTGGAAGGAAGTATTGTCGGTCAACAGGGCGCTGGAGCTCACCGGACATCCGCCTGCTCCTCGAATGGGCTGTCGGCAGGTGACACTGCAAGAAATGCACATCAGAGCACTGCTTCCTGCACTGCTTCACACTTTAACTTCACGGTGCTGACTGGCAGCAGGCGCCTCATGTCTCTAAAGCTCTGGAGTGAGTGGGGGTGGTAGGACTTACAGCATCTCTGTGGAATTGTTCAGATCAGTTGGAAACGCCTGCTCCTTTTTTGGGCTTTGGCTGCTGGTTTTGGTTTTCTGGATCTGCAGAGACAAGAACCATCCATGAGCAAATATCAGAAAGATAGGAAAATCCAAGGTACTTCTTCTGAGAACAACAGTTCTTATGAGAAATTAGATTAACAAGTAGATTTCTCTAAGTATGCACCTTAGTCTGAAGATATTTCTCAGTTTTACGTCTGCGTAAATATATAAAAGACGCTGGAGATAAAAGTCTGATGACACCACAGAGCAGGGTTGGGTATCCAAGGCAACCACCGTTTCGTCTTTGTCACGCACAAATGGAGACCAGCAGGAACAGGTTTTTCATTTTATGCTGTGTTCACACCAACCGTGATTCGCGTGTAAAATTCTTCATATTATCAATATATTATATTACATATTATTATTTTATGTCAGTCTTTATAGATGTAAACCTCTGTTGATTGATTGAATTGCACATGCATCATTCTTGCTTGATTGCTTGAAATAAACCCTTTCTAATCGAATCGAATCGAATCGTAATCTAACTCTGGATGTGCCGCGCCACAATGTTCAAATTGCACTGCCGGAGCACCGTGCTGCGCCTGATGCTCAAACTGCGCCACAGGACCTCGCCTGATCGAGTCTGTACATTGAATAAACTGGACGCGCCTCTGCTGTGCGAATCGCAAATGATGTGAACGCAGCTTTACAGACATTTGTAAAACGTGCACTGGTACCACCCCTTGATTTCCCTTCCCTGGGTCAGGAATATGTTCTTCTTTTCCTTTCTCTAGAAACTCTTCTATCACACCTGACACTTTTCTCCACTCATTCCATCCTGCCTGCACTCACTTTTTTTCCACACTCTCCATTATCTGGACTGTTCAAATCCTCCTCCCTGTAACCTCACTCTTCCACTCGGGTTTCTCTCATTCAAACATGAACTCCGTCTTGCTGCAATTAACCTTCCTTCCTCTCCTTTCCATATCAAACCTCCACCTCTCTAGCTTCTCCTCCACCTGTTTTCTGCTCTCACTACAAATCACAGTATCGTCTGCAAACATCATAGTCCACGATGATTCCTGTCTAACCTCATCTGTCAGCCTGTCATCACTGCAAACAGGAAGGGGTTCAGAGCTGATCTCTGATGTAATCCCACCTCCACCTTGAACTCCTCTGTCACTCATACCGCACACCTCACCACTGTCCTACAGCCCTCATACATGTCCTGCTCTAACACACTTCTGTCACTCCAGACTCCCTCAAATCACAGTTCCTCTCTGTTATAAGCTTTCTCCAGATCTACAAAAACACAGTGTAGCTCTCTTTGACCTTCTCTGATTGAAAGATTACATCTGTAGAGCTCTTTCCTGGCATCAAACCATACTGCTGCTCACAGATGTTCACTTCTGCTCTTAGTCTAGCTTCAATCACTCTCTCCCATGCCTTCATTGTATTCCTCTGTAGTTGCTACAACTCTGCACATCTCGCGTATTCTTAAAAATGGAACCATCACAGTTCTCCTCCATTCCTCAGGCATCTTCTCACCACCTAAGATCCTGTTGAACGACCCAGTCAGAAACTCCACTTCCATCTCTTAGTCCATAACTGCACAGGTATATCATCAGGACCAAGAGCCTTTCCACTCTTCATCCTCTTCAATGCCCCCTCACTAATATTTGTTCCTGCTCCACCATGGTCGCCTCTTCTATTCTTTCTTCTCTCTCATTTTCTTCATTCATCAACTCTTCAAAGTATTCTTTTCATCTTTCCGCGACACTACTGACACCTGTCAACACATTACCATTCCTTTCCTTAATCACTGTAACCTGCTGCACGCCCTTCCAGGCGTCTAGACTAAATGTCTGCACTGGTTGCACCGGTGAGCCTAACCTTTTTTCTTTAAAGCATCAGCACTAAAGTCTGGTGCACCAAGTTTCTCAACCACATTGTTTTTAACTCAGCAGTTTTACACAGCCACTTTCCTATTCAATTGCTGTCGATATCTGCATTAAGGACTTGAAAATGATGAACTTACAAACCGGTAAACATAAAGCCCTTTATTTGAAACACAGTTCTACAATAATGATAAATGACATAAACAGTTAGTGTTTAAAGACCTGAGTCTGAGTCACGTTTATAGAGGGACTACCGTCGCCAATCATGAGTGAGCTTGTTCCAAATCCTCACCCCTTTGCACCAAAAACGGCTTGGGAGAATCTGTCAATCAAACGTTTGAGGCAGGGCCAGTGGGTACCACATGCTTTTACTGAGGCTTCTGATTGGCCAGTTTAGCACTTGTGATAAAGACCAAATATCTTAAAAAATTAGGATTAGAAATAGGATGTTAAGAAGAAGGTATCAGAGCAAGAATGATTTTATGTCAAATAAAAAGTAAAAGTCTGGGGGATTTTGACTTCCTGGAACCAGCAGGAACTTCCTGTTTGGGAACACAAGAGGGAGGGGTTAAGATGTTTTTTAACATTTCATTTTAAGTTCTGGAAATGACATTTGTTTTTTGAAACGTTAAAGTTTTATGTTTTTTAATTGTTTTGGTTTGTGGAATATTTGATTTGATTTCTAAATTTTGTTTAGTTTTCTTAATCTTTCTTGATCTTGATCTTTCATGATCTGATCTTTCTTGATCTTGTGATCTTTATGATGTTTTTGAGTGAACTGTTGATGTGTTCTGAACTTCAGAGCCACCATAGTTCATCTTTTAACACCAATAATGTCACAGTAACACCTAAATAACAGACTTTTTGACATACCGTAAATCTCCAACCGTTCAAACAATCCCCGTGAATCAGTGGATTCTGAGACGGGAAACAGCGTTTTTTCTTTCTAGTTTTGCATCGATATACAACACATTAGAGTGCTGCGGCGCAAAGCTGCTTTTCTTTACGGCAGAATCTGCTGATAAACGTTGATGACGTAAACATGTCACAACTGCACAGCGCTGCACATCAGTGTGAGTCTGTTTTTCTCTGCTACAGACGCCGCTGGAATGACGGTAACGGTGTGCACGGACCCAAACTGAAAACTCAGATTGACATTGTCATTATCAAAACCAATCATTTTTATTTGAGGTGTGTTACACCTGCACACACAGGAATGAGACTTTTAAAGTCGCTGAAATGGTTTTCTTTTTCTCAGAAGGGCTGGGCGCACTGGTGCAACCATGGATTTTTTTAGACACACCATTAAAAAACCCAGCCGCACTCTAGAGCCCTGCCTGCCCTCCCATCCCGGTCTCTCTGCCGTGCTCATGTAACGGCTGCTGTAAAAGGATCGATCTCCGTTGAGAAGAGCTGCTTTGGTCTGGAGAATGAATCATTTCTACCTTTAGTCATGATTGTGAGTAAACTCCTTTTGGGTCCGCCACAAACACAGGCTCATGGCTACACCAGCAGGGGGAGCTGCTAACACACAAACCATGAGGGCAGGCCTCTTTCAGGGGATAGGAGGTGGAAAACCCAAAGTGAAACCCCATGGGCTGCCTGGACAGCATGCAGAGCAGGGTGGGGTCTGGCTGCAGCTAATCCCCGTCATGTGCTTTGAATCAGGCCTGAGTACGGCAGGCCACTCCAACACTTCTACTCTGATGTTACCAAGTCTGTGCTGATCCCTGAAGGTCTAAAATGATACTAGAACGGGAAATATTACCCAGAAAACAAACATTTTCATCTTTATTTATGTTTTTATCCCCATAACTTCTGTCCACTACAGGAAAACCAGGAGAAAGTAGGAGAAGTAAAGCTCTTTTCCAGACGCTGTCAGGCAGAAACAGGAAAGCGGAAGACTGCAGCAGGAATTGTTTTCCAGAAGATCAGCTGCTTACTCTCACATGATAGAAAAAAGGCTACCCTACCGTCTGCTCCTGGCTTCTGCGAGTGCGGCTTCTCAACTGTCGCTCTGGAGCTGGCTCTGGTTCTGGATCCAGTTCTGGCTGTGGTTCAACGGGCAGCTCTGTAAAACAGACATTCGGTGCTGAATTCACTCAGATGACTTAAAAATCTGCACTCTGGAGCAGCAGAAAGATCAGTACCTGCTGCTGTGTGCATTTGTCATTCCCAAAGACAACGTTTTATTCTACGCTGATGACTTACAAATTGAAGATTGCTCGGACAACAGTTTTCTGTTCTCATATTGAGGGACAATGTAAAAACGGCCAAACTTCATACTTCTCCATAAAAATGACAGCCGAACTGTTGATCCAGTGACCATCCCATAATGACTCCAAAATTTGGAATATCCCCAACACGTGCGTATTAATTTTTTGTTTAGTGGCCTCACCCGCGGTTATGTCATTCGTTCTCACCAGGTTCTCGGCACGTGCTGATTTTGGTGAGTTTTTAAACATGGATTGAGGGTCTAACTTTGTTGAAAACAAAATGGTCCTTCAGTCCTGGATGCTGTAGAACAGATGATGGAACTTCTTTAGTGTTTACAGCATGGTTGTAGCTCAGTTACTATTATTCCGTTTTACTCTAGAACTTTTATTTTGGTAAAGTCAGCCTCTAGCTACTATTATTTTGGTAAAGTCAGCCTCTAGCTACTTTTATTATGGTAAAGTCAGCCTC
>BSAI01000134.1:548916-579144 GCA_036245035.1 Adrianichthys oophorus
AAGTCAGCCTCTAGCTACTTTTATTATGGTAAAGCCAGCCTCTAGCTTTAGCTTTTACAGTAAATATCAGGATTTTTCACTCAATCATTTTCTTCCGCTGCACACCGCTGATATGAGAGACATATTTTAACATCATCAGCTGCCACAGACAAAAAAACAATATTTTCAATCTTTATTTATCCTCACAGTTCACATGATTGGCTCAGAGTGAGGAGGGGCTGTGTACGTCTGCAGTGCCTGACCCGGAGCTCACACTGCATGTGGTCCGGCTGCGGTGCGTCTGCGGAGCGGTCTAGCTATGGCAAATGACTCTCACTGGCTACGGATAGCTCGCGGTCCTGCAGCAGCCACAGGCTCTGGTGCCGACCTCGAGGACCTCTTAGATCATGTAGGCTCACGAGATAACCCGCCATTTATGTAGGAAGCACTAGTAAACAAACCACATTCTGCCATGTTTTTGGAATATATTAACAACATTTCTGTTTTGGTGTGACTCGCTGTCATCAATGGGAAAGCACAGAACTTGTATGAACACTTTAGTCTTAAATGACGCCTAAATGTGCTTATTTGACTGTGTTACAAAGAAAATAGGTTTTATTTTGAAAATCGTACTGTATGCACTTTACACTCGCCGCCTGATTTCCGGTTTAAGTCGTTTCATTTGCCCCAACTTCACAAAAAGTTCTCCGGCTCGCTCCAGTGTCTGGCAAAAATTTGAAGCCAACGAAACGGAAAGGCAGCGCCGGAGAGGCCAGACCGGACCGGATGCAGTGTGAGAGCTTCTCGCATTTTTCAAGTTACGTGAAGACTCCGGGGTCCACGCCGGAGCTGGACCGGTGCAGTGTGAACTCGGGGGAGCGGCAGTGCACCTGAACCTGACAGCAGTTCTTCAGTCAGATCTTCTTTCATGGTCAGAATCTCAGGCTGCTTACCCTCCTCTTCGTCGCTGTAAACACCAGGCTCAGAGTCTCCATTGACCTGGGAGTCTGCAGGCGGCGGCGGTGAAGGACCGTTCTCCAGCAGCTTCTGTAGCTTCTTCTCATTAGGTTTACGAGTGGAAGCTGGAATGACAAGAGCAAAGAACCACCTCAAACCTGCAGCAAAGTCCATGTCAGCTTAGACGAAGAAAGTGTTAGGACGCAGAGCTCTGAGGCAGCAGGATGGGGTCAGAGGTCATGCTTCAGAGGTCAGCAGCCTCACCTAGGATAGGGCCCGCGTCCACACCATGTTTGAGCAGCTCCTCCCTTAGGTGCTCATTGGAGAGTGCCGCGATGTCAAGCGGCTCCGCCTCCACCTTCTCCGCTCTCCTGACAGATTTCTGTGAGAGAAAAGGTCATTTGAAGTTCAACGCCACTTTCCAGGGTTGAACTCACATTCCCAGCATTCCCTAACACAGTTCATGTTTGGATAGGGGGGGCGAACCTGCAAAGGCACTTCCTGGCATTAAACACACCCATCCGATCACAAATTTTATTTTGTTTTCCCTCAGAACGGAAAGAACCGGAAATGTTGGAATTCTGGAGTCAGGCCCTGAAACCCTCCAAATAGTTTCTGACTGAACCGGTCTCCAGGACTCACGGTGGAACTGAAAACCAGAGGGAGCAAATATTCGTTGTTCCGTTTCTTAACCTAAACTGGATTGTTTGTAAACTTCCAGTATTCCAACCATTTTCTCACAGCTCTTCCTGCTCAGAGCTGCACTTTGCAGAAAACTTTAGATTTCCTATTTGAAGCTGCATTGAAAATAGAATGCAGTCAAGGGGCCCAGCTCCTGCCAGAGGTAGAAGGGTGTGTCATCATACAGTGGAGGAAATAAGCATTTGATCTACTGATGATTTTGTAAGTTTGCCAACAGTCGGTCATCCCAATGGTAGGTTCATTACAACAGTGAGAGGTAGAAAATCACAAACTAAGATCAACTTTAAGAATTTATGTACATTTATTTGCATTGTGTTGAGGGAAATAAGTATTTGAACCCCTTTTGCCAGAAAGATTTAGTACTTTGTGGTAAAGTCTATTTCATCAGCACAGAGGTCAAAGGTTTCCTGAAGTTGACGAGCATCTTTCTGCACATCAGGAGGAATTTTGGTCCACTCGTCTTTGGATGGTTTCTAAACCATTAGGATCTGGTGGGTGTTTCTCTCTAGAGCCGGCTGATTCAGCTGGAAAAAGAACAGCATTTCTATGTACTTCCTTATACAAATAGAGTTGGATTGAGAGTAGATAAAAAGTTTGGTTTAAAAAGCTTGAGCTTGTGACGCAGCAGCCGACATGGGAGGGGGGCACTGAACCGGAAACGGAGGTGTTCGGTTTTTTTTTGTTGTTGTTGTTGCTATGCTAAAGTTAGCTTTGGCTTGTGAGGTGCTAAAAGCTAGTGGGAGAGTGTAAACAAAGGAGCGCTGGGAAATTAGCCAGGCTACCATACGCACCAACAGTCCCGTCCACAACTCAGAGGCAAATTTCTAATGCACTCTAGCCGCTCTGCAGAAACTATGTCTTTAAAAATGACAAGCTTTGAGATTTTGGCTGAAATCTGCATAAACCATACTTAAATACCACTGGGAACGATTTGAAAACAGAAAGTATATAGTTGGAATGGAACAAAACTGAAATTACAAATGATTGTATATATTTATTCAAATTACTCTAACATCTCATTTAGAAATTGGCTTTGGAACACAAAGTGCAACTAAATACAAGCAGTAAAAATGTTTGTAGAACAGTGCAGCAGGTGGGGGGCTCCTGCTAGATAGAGCATAGTGTACAGAAGACACGAGATTTAAAACATCTACCTGTCAGGATTCTTTTTTTTTTACCAGCCAAATTATTACATTATTTCACTAAGAAAAAAGCAAAAGTGTTATTTCATAAAATGATTTTATATTGAATGCAAACAGAGAGGAAGACACTCCATAATGAGGACATTAGAAAAAGACACCACACCAAAGGCCAAAGGCAAAGGCCACCGTTTAGGTAAACCGGCCATGCGTCCTGCGGTCCTCACAGATGTACCTGGAGATGGCTGCACGCCGTCGGTTGACATAACAACAGAAAGCCTTTCAGAGTGTCAGGCCCAATCACAGACAAACGCTGGATGGATCATTCAGCTGATTCAATCAGAAAGACCCCCCTCCCCGGAACTGTCATGTTCGGTACTTCCTGTTTGGCTTTGCATTTAGGAAAGGACGGTGGGGGCTTGGGTCAAAAAAAAAAAAAAAAAACAAGTTCAGTCTCACTGGCATCAAGAGTATCGTGGGCTGGAAAAATGAGATGGTGCTTTCAAGACAACCATCTCAGGAACGTCAGGAATGTCGTCTGGAGCAACTCACATATACACCTGCAGAACGGAATCTCAAACATGTGAGCGCTCCAGAGCCCCCGCACGGGCTCAAACAAACTCCTTTTCACTGTTGGGTGGAGGCTGGGGGTGTGTGCACCTGTGTCACACTTTCTTAAGCTAGCATCACCCGTTTCTGTGGTCCGTTCAGCAGCAGAGGGAACCTGTCCTTCGGGGGGGGGGGTGTTCTATGAATTTAGATTTGTTGCTCAAGTGTCTGTCTGTAAAAATGTTTTGTAATACTTTGACAGTAACAACAAATCTAAGTTCATAGCGGTCCCCCTGCTGCCCCCCAAACCGAAGCCCAGATATTCCAACAGCTTTGCCCTCCCAGCCTTAAGCGCCGTCGGCAGTAAGGAGTTACAGACGGATAAACTGGTGAAGTTAGCACATAGCAATCCTGTGTGAGGCCAAACCCTTTCATTATCATTTCATGGGTCAAGTCAAAAGAATGTCTTTACCTTTGAACTTCCATCATTCCTCCGTTTCCACAGAAACCTTTGGCTCACAGCCTGGAAGGCCAATCCCCACCGTTCTCCACCCACACTTCCCTTCAGGGACTGTAAACTTCATGAAATATACATTATGTTCTGCTGAATCACCACAACACCTTATCTGGCCTTGTGTTCTTGCAGCAATATTCTGAGCAGGTCAGGTGCCGTCTTCTGCTTTATCCCACTGACCAGTACACCCCCCCCGTTAGGCCAGTTACTCCAGCTCCGGCATCCCACTTCCATACAAAGCCACACTCTGATCACATGATCTATTCTAAAAGTGTTCCCAGCGGTCATTTAATTGTGATTATACCACTTTTAGCCAAAGTAAAACATCCAGTGTGGTTTTCTAGGACATCGTTTCTGCAGAGTGGCAGGACTTCATTAGAAATTCACCTCTGAGTTGTGGGCCAAACCACACACACTCACATTCACACATTAAACCAATCAGTACCCTTAAAAAGCCCACACATGCATAAGGAGAACCAGCAAACTACACAGAAAAGACCAAGTAGGGTTCTGGAACAAGACCTTCTCGGTGTGAGGCCCGAGTGCTAACCACTACACCACTGTTCCGCCCTGCCATAATCTCATGATAACGTGGGAAAGAAGCCGTCTCATAATCTGTGTCCTGTGTTGACGTGTAACCGACCTGTGGCTTACAGCTCCGTTACAGCTGGTGGTTACGGTCATGACAGGAATTGATTATTGTGTCTGGATGGTGATGTCCTCCAGGCTGGGCACAGATAACTGACAACGGCTTTCTGGGTAAAGTTGACTATGCTCTGCAGAGCTTTGAAACGTCCTATTTACATGTTATGATCCCATACATTTGACTGATCGTCATCAGCAGCCTCTCCTCCGAACATGAAGTCGCCTTGGAAGGCCTTTTCTTAATAAATAACACAATCCAGGACTGATCAGCTGAGAACACCCAGGAATTGGACGGATGGGACCTCAGAAAGTCCTTAAACTATGAGCCGTTGGATGAGGAGAGGCCCATATGAAGAAGTTCCTGCTTTAGGACCTCCAGAACTATGTGGTTGACAGCTGAAGTTAGTAACCTCACAAAGCTCTCCCGATGCTCCAGGGAACCCAGCGCAGTGTGGAGGGCTATGGTGATTGCATCATCTGTGAATCTGCTTGCCCTGGGAGGGGTCCAGAGAGGCAGACAGGCTCTTACATGTTAAGAAACCAATCTTTAGAAACACTTGATGACCACAGGCATAGGCGCAGTATGTGTTCAACAGTCCAGTCAGTTGGTGAGGGCATGCTCTGAGTACCTTCGGGTACTCGGTCTGGGTCCTTCCTGGGGTTACCCATCCTAGTTTAATTGGTATTAACAGAGGTGAGCTTCTCAGCTCTCCTGGTGCTGTTCCACATTGCAGCAGCAGTTCAGAATGAGCTTCAGTTTTTTGGAAGCTATTCATCCTGAAGGAGATAAAGAAGTAAATCGGATTCTCTACATCTAGTTTAAACACGTGATCCTGAGTAATCTGTTTGACTGAAATGGTTGAAAACTGATTGTGAGGCTGTAATGTTTCTCTGAGACTATGATGTTTAAGGTTTGGACTTTAATCCTTTGGAAATCAGCTCCTAACTCTCTGCTTTCAACTCAAGGTTGAAGGTTTGTGATTGCCATGTATGCATCAACTTCCAGAGTCATAGTTTAGATTGAGGAAAGACACATACCATAAGTTTCAATGACAGGATCAGTTAGAAGTATATACATTATACACACAAAAAGAAGAGAAAATAAGTACAAAGAAGATGTGTGCAAGTTCACTGGAAGGCTGGCAGTAGTGCACGAGCAAATAGAGGAGACAGAATGTTGCACGTGGACCAGTTACAAACGGACAGGTTGCACATTTATTTGCAGTGAGGTCGTTTTAGTTCCATTTTCAGTTTAGTGTTTTTTGCTTCAGTCTGACTGTGGCAGAGGATAAACTGTTGGAACCATGTGTGATGGTGCTGTCCGCTCTCCGGCTGCATGTGCGGTGTTCGTGTCTGAGCTGGGAGTGAGCCGGCTGGAGCGAGTCTCTATGGTTCCCTCAGCGCCGCTGCTCGTACATGGAGTCCATGGAAGGAGGTTGTGTCCCCGTTATCCTCTCTGCAGAGCCTCTCTCTGCCTGTGTGGCATTCCCGCACCGCACAGTGATCCCTGTGGTGAGGACGCTCTCCATCAACCCTTTCCAAAGTGTGGTTGTAGTTCAGCTGAAAGGGCATTTTTGATGTAGCAGTAGCAGTGGTCCCATGTTTTATTTCCCCGTGTGGGAACGTTCACAAATTGCTCCAGTTTAGGCACGACTTCTCCCAAACTCCTGTCTGACCGCAGTTTGACTGAAGAGGAGTTTTACCGCTTGAAGAACCAGAAGAGGGTCTGACAGAACACGGTGGTTTGGTGAGAAGGGTAGAAAAAGCAGAGTGTCACATACAGCAGTTAATCAGAAATTTGCCTCCAAGTTGTGGATGGGACTGTTGGTGTAAAATTAAGCTTCTGCTGATATCCCATCATGCCTTTGTTTAAATTCTCTCTCCCACTATCTTACAGCCCCGTACAACCCCAAGCTAACATTAGCGGTGCAACAAAAATGGTGAGCAGTATCAGAGCCATCCAGTCGTCCAGTTCTGATCCAGATTCCCGCTCAGACCAGGAAAACAAAGACGTTCGTGGATCTGTTTCTCTGCAGGTGGATGTATCGGAATTAGGGTTGCACGATAATATCGGTTACCGATAATTATCGGCCGACAGTTGACAGTCTGACGTCATCGTGATAGTTTCGATATGAAAAAAATTTGCCGATAAAATGGACCGATAATGCCGTTTTGTCCTCACTCACCACTGTATTGTGTCAGTACTGATACTTACAACTTGTCTGTTTACCCCGCCCATTCTGCTAGCTTCTGTCGCACGTAAATGATGTCACGTCTTGGCGCCTGTGCTCGTGAGTCCTGTCTGCAACATGGCGCGGTACTCACCTGTGTGGGCTCGTTTTAGCGTGTTGGAGACAAACGAATCACTGGGTGTTTGCAAAATTTGTTCAACTGAAGTGTCACGAGAAGGGAAACAAAGGTCGAGCTACAACACAACAAATCTAACAAGCCATTTGAAAATTCACCACCGCGATGTGTGGAAAGAATATGAAGCTGCAGTCCTTGCTAGCGCTAACGCTCATTCTGGAAAAAAAAAAAAAAAAAACGGAGAGCGTCTGGACAGGTGACTTTTGCTGAAGCATTTGACAAGAGTAAAAAATTAAACAACAACGATCCACGAGCTAAGGACATAACCGACAAAATTTTCGAACTAATAGCATGCGCTGACCAGCCATTTTCTTTCGTGCAGTTTTTGGCAGCTTATAAACTTTTTGGAGCTGTTTGCCTGAGTTGTACAATACCCTTGCCACGCACATTCATTCAAGAAATAGGCTAGAGGTGCTACTTTTTGTCAATAAAAATCTCCCACTGATCCGACCACAGTTAAAAACAAAAAATGAAATGTAATAGTTTTTCTTTTTGTCATTCTGCTTTGTAAAAGGTTCGAATGTCTTTGTTTTTGAAAAGTTCATTTCTACGAGCAACCATTTATTTTGCACATCAGTTAAAAACTTTATAGTTCATTCTTTTGCACTTGAGTTTGAAACGAGCCGATAGTTTTTGCACTTTTGGATTAAGCTATTTATTTTGCTTCTTATAATATTGGGCATTAATTGTATTGAAAATGTCTGCGTTACATTGCTATTTAAGTTAAAGCCTTAACATTTGTTCTGACCATTGTAATGCACTCTCTTTTCAAAGATGTCTGGCAGACTGAAAAGGCTAATAAAGTGTTTGTACTATCACTTGTTGAATTTTTTTGAAGGTAAAAATAGTCCTGCAAATTTGGAATACATAGTAACGCTGTTACATTGTACTTACATTTTTTCTTTCCTCAAGTATTTAAAAAAGAATATCGTCTGATATCGGTATCGGCTGCAAGAGACAGGAAAATATCGGGTATCGGTTGTAAAAAGTCATTATCGTGCATCACTAATCGGAATGGAGCGGAGGGGTGAGTGAGACTGGCTCGCCCATTTCGGTTTCTACGTCACAACTGGGAGCTTTTTGAAACTGCCTTTTTTATCTGCTCCTGATTTATCCGGATTTGTTTAAAGACATGCTCAGAAATGCAGTTTTAATCTTAAATGATTTTATATACGTCCTCCATCATGAGATAAATGCTACAAGGACATGTTAAAACACCAATTTCATTGGCGTGGGTCTTGAAACTTGGCAATAAATCCACATTCTGACCTTCAGAACGTCCAGATCAGAAAGACCCACAGATCCAGTGTGAGGGTTCTGCAGCAGACCACATGTTCCAACACCTTCACACCATTAAAGTTATAAACTTGAAGTGCATCTGCTACCAAACTGTGTTTTAGGTTTCCGAAGATGAGCCAAAGCAACTATTACTTGTGTCAACAGAAGATCACCAACTGTCCTGAATCAGGGCAGAAGTGTGGACATTTGCAGCTGTTGGACTATGAGGTTGTTAAGGCGCATAGCCCCACACACACACTCACACACACACTCACACCCACACACACCCACACACACTCACACACAGGGTGTGTGTAGCATGATTGGAGAGGGACTTTCAAATGTTTGTTCAGAACCCACAACCTGCTAAACCTTTCATTCCCTCCCTATGGCGGTAGGGGCCGCTGAAGAACATCTGTATTCAGCATCTCCAGCAGATCAGTGACGTGGTTGTTCAGAACCAGCTGCTAAAATGACATGAAGAAGATGGACGCACGTACACAGATCTGATCCACGACAAGCCCCGCCCTTCACCAATTCTGATGCATCCACTTGCAGACAAATAGATCCATAAACATCTTCGTTTTCCTCAACTGAGCTGGAATCTGGATCAAAACTGTATGGCCGGATAACTCCGATATTGCTCGCCGTTTTTTGGCTAATGTTAGCTTGGGCTTGTGAGGTGCTATAAGCGGGAGAGAGTAAACAAAGGGCTGATGGGAAAAGAGTGGCGCTAACTTAAGGTCCTTTCCACAACTATGGGGCAAATTTCTAATGAACTCCTGCTGCGCTGCTGAAAATATACTGTATAATCCAAACTAGAAGACCACTGGGAACGGTTTTACAATAGAAAACTACTATAGTTGCAGTAAGACTTTATTACCAATTTCACCAAAGATGGAAGGAGCAAAAAATATGTAATTTGGTCAAGGAAATATTAGATACTCAAATGCAAGTCCAGAACTGATGGCTAAAAGTATTTAAGCGTAAGAGATTCATCATAATAACTATTAGAGGAACTGAGTTCATAGACTTTATCTGAGACTTCATTTTTAATGACATTCTTTATGTCATAAATATCTTGTAAATGTGTATGAGAGTAAACTTTGTACTCTCATAACCTTTAGTATAGTCTGAGCCACACAGCCTGAAGGCCCCGCCCCATCCATTTTCATTCCATGTGTCAGAAACAAGTACAAACTAACAACGTTTTCTGACACTCTAAATGAACTTCATCTTTTTGTTTTGTCTTTTAAAGACACGTTTATTGTGAAACTCTGACTTCCCCGTAACTGTCCAATCGGAAGCCAGGGTTTTTTAGCGCGTTTTTTTAATTGATCCCTTCCTGTGACGTCAGTGACCATGAAAAGAACGAGCTGTCAGCTGACTCGGGGGCGGAACGGCGCTTTGTTTACAGCCGGGGCAGTTTTGGGGGGAACAAACAGCCGTTAAAACGAGGCTTTGAAGGTTTCTCGCGGGTTTTACCGACACATCTGCGGGCAGCTGCGGAGCGCGTGATCCCGCGCGTGAGCCGCGCTGTTGCCGCGCTTTGTCCCAAAACCAACTATTTCCGTGAAGAAATAAATGAAAGAAAAATGTCAGCAGCCTCATTGTCGGCGGCCGGACTCACGGCCATAATCACGCGCGTCACTGAGGTTCGATTCCAGGCTGAACCAAATCACTCACACTTACCCGGGGCGAGGAGCGGGGCCGGCTGGTCGCCCCGCGCGGCGACGGCGGCGGCTCCTCGTCGCTGGAGAAGGCGTCCAGGGTGGCGGCTTCGCGGTTCCGGACGGTAAGGTTCTGCAGGTACAGACGCACGTACACGTCCTTGGGGGCGGAGCTGCTCGGCAGCTCCACGCTGTGGGCCAGCAGCTCGCTCTTCAGCCGCTCCTTGGTCAGCAGGGACGGGTCCTCCACGAACTCCGGCATGTCTGAGTGCGCGTGAAGAAAGCGCTGCCCGGGAGAAGCTACGGGAGCCGGGAGGGGCGGGGTTCAGCGGCGCCATCTGCTGGCGGTTCCGCGAAGAACCCAACGGAGAACAAAGCGGAACCGTCCTTTCTCTGGACTCTGTCCGTTCCAACTCTTTATTAACTTTAGGTCATGCAGAATGAAGCATTTACTATCCAGCGCAGCTGGACACTTTATGCCTATTATGACTCCGCAGTCCGAAGTGTAATATTTAATGCATTTGTTACCGGTTCACGAGTGTTTATTACTCAGTCTTAAGGTGTATTCAGACTGGACACATTTGGTTCTCTTTCAGTGAACCGGAGTTCGTTTCCATGATAATCCAGAACACGTTTTCATTTGGAAAACGACCCATGTGGACCCAGGTCCAGGTACTGCTCTCTGACCGATCTCTTGAGGTGGTCCCGGTTCGTTTCCATTTGGACTGAGCTTTCTCAGTCGGAATAGGCTCTGTGCTCGGAGTGGAACAACTGGACCAAAACGGCCACTGTAGCCGGGAATGAAATAAACAGAAAGCCACAGAGAAACGTGGAGCAGCGACGAGACACAGCAACTCACTGAAAAGTGGTGGGATGAATGCAGGCAGGTTCATGATCCTGACGCACATTGCTTCTCACTGTTTTCTCAACAATCTGACCGCCATAAACGCATCAGAGTACCTTCTTAGCCGTCATCTCCTCAGTAACCGCCTTGTAGCACGTCTCCACCGTACTAAAAAGGGTTGTACCTGACGTTAATGCACATGAAGAGAGTATAGTATCACCCAGATTTGTCTGTGCGTAATTCTTGATTTGTAACCTATAAAATACATTTTATGCATTGTAACAGCTTGAAACTACACGCACAAATCTTTAAAAATGATGCTCCAATTGCTTGTTACACACATGCAAACCCACATTTCCCGCTTCGCGCACTTCTGATGTGTTCAAGTGATGCGTTTAAATGCTGCTAGAATGCTGGGCCATCAGTTTTCTTATCAGCTGCATTGAACTTCTGTGAATATCTGGTGAAACTTGACATTTTCCCACTTTCTTAAACAGATTTGTCGGATAATCAATTCTCAATCAATGCATTCTAGCAGCAATCTAGAATCGGAATCAGACAATTCCATTTTGCCCAAAGCTAGGAAACATTAAATCCTTCCCTAAACTCTCTGATGCGTGAATTATGAAAGCCTTGGTCACGTCTTTTTATGCTTCTCAGGACATGGAGAAATTAGTGTTCAACTTGTTTTTTGTAATGTATTTTTTCTTAAAGTTACAGACGTGTCCACTGCAGTGGAATACATGCGCCTGAACACCCAACAGGAAACATTAGGAACTTACTGTCAAAAGGAATCAACCTGTATCCTTTTGTAAATGTACAAACCTTTGTTTCTTTTTTATGCTTTGAGAAACGCTTCAAACATTTCTGCTAAATGTTAACACTGTAAGTGAACAGCTTTAGGTCTGAATTAGGAAACCGGCGACCCCTAAATGTGTTCAGCCATCCCCAACAGGAGGAACGTTATCGGGAGTCTCCGTAGTTCTATGAGGATGGAGGACAGTCTTACCGTGACCTTATTTCGGCATGTTGGAAGAAAGACAAACTGATGTTTTAGTTTCTTTATCTCCTCACACCTCGACCGTATGAAACATGCAGATGCATCTGGTCTTCTGTGTGCACGCAGCATCATGGCATCTATTCACATTCTGCACCTCAGTGATGTCCTGTGCCAAACCTGACCTCTCAGGCTACTTCAGTGGCTGCTCTCCATTCCTTGGTTGCAGCTTCCACTTTGGCTGTACTGTAGAGTGCCGGGGTTCGTCCGTGCTAGAGGCACAGCTTTATAAAGGAGAGCACGGTGAAGCTCCCTGACGATCCTCACCATCACTGTTCTCACTACACTCATCATCACAGGAAGAATGCTGGATAGAATTTCCTGAACTTTTTTGTAGGCTGCCTTATTCTTTGCTGGGTTTGATGTCCACAAACTATGATAAAACAGTCATAATAGCAACTAAACTACAGGAAATCTGCACAATAATGTTGATCTTTATTAATTAGCTATAAATATAACCGTAAAATGCTGACTTATAACCAAAACAGTCACAAGAAATGATGCATCAATCACATGATGTGTTCACACATTTACTGAGTGATGCACGATGTCCACTGCGTGCTTGACCATCATTTTCTACATATTGTACATACAAACGTCATATTCCAAACAAATGTTATCCTTCCCTAGACGTTACTGCATGTCATCATATTGTCAGGCCCTTTCAGCATCGACAGGAAACACAAGCAGTGGTCATGGAGGGGGGCTGTTCATCAGCCGTCTGATGAACAGCAAAGAAATGAAGCTTAAAATTGTATTTCTGAAAAACCTTTGAATATATGATGTAGAAAGTATGCTGGGAAGAGCGGGACTTCCTGATCAAAACCATCTTCAGGAAATTATTTATCAAAAAGACCCAGAGCTTTCCATTCGGAACCGGAGAAACACAGCAAGACACAGCTTGCATTTTGACGGATTTCTTACTTCAGTCTTCGGTTTGTGTGTTTTTACAGCGTCCATACATTTCATTGGAAGCATTTTCAGACTTTCTTTTGCTGAATGTTTGCATGGATTTATAAAACATTTACTGAAGAAATCCTGAATCCATTAAAAATACATTTCTTTAACTGCAGGAATTTGAGTCTGAGATTAAAACTTCCAGCACCCTCCTCCTCGCCCAGGTCAACTGGTTATTGCATTTAAAAGGAAGTTCTCCTCAGTTAAAGTCTCCTTAAGTCCAGATATGTCCGTTCCACGAGCAGCATTTTGCTTTCACAGACGTGAACCCGACGGGAACGTTTAAAGACCACTCACAGAGTGAGCAGAACATGGCGAGTGTCTGCAGCAGCAACATTCTTCTAGTAAAGAGCTATTTTTCTGGACAAAATGGATAAATCAATGTGAATATTCAAGCTTTTTAATGTCAGAATATTAAAATCAAAATTTTATTAAGTTTTTATTCTTAATATGATTTGAGTTCCTGAAAACAATTTAGTTTTGAAAAGTGAACTTTACTCCCAACATCTGTTCCATCATGAGAAGAAAACGTACAGCTTAGAACCGAGAACAGGGTCTGCAGCCTGAGGCTCTTTTATCTGGAACATCCTCATGATTTCAGTATCATGGATTTGTGGCTTTGGTGAAGTCTGTCCTGCAGCAGTCCAGATTGTTTTCGCCGTTCTTTTGTCTCACTGCGCCTTTGAACACCCCCCCCGCTCTCAAACACTCACCAAAATCACCCGGTGAAAATGAATTCTACTGAACGACCACCCCAAAACCGGATGACATCACCGCGAGAGAAACCGTCAGCAAAATGAACCGGACCAAAATCTCTTACAGGCCTCAAACTAAAATCCACGAAGGAAACAAAAACACAGGCCATGTCCAAAGGACGCGTTGAAACCATTGTGGATGACCGCAGGACCTATGGTTTACCAGCCATTGTGTGGCAAAGAGAGGAACTTTCACATTTTCTCAAAGAAATGAGGCGAAACAAAAAATCCTCAGAGTGATTTTCACCATGTATGCCACCAACAGAGGGGTCAGGACGGAGTTTCCCAACATCGATCCTTATCGGCTAAAAACACCGGATCCAGGTGAACAACCGCAGATGAGACAGGATTTCTACAGCAGGAAGTTTGACACCCCTGGTCTACAACCACAAAGGAAATTTCTTTGACCTTTGACCCCAGGAAGAGGCCGCCATCTTGAATTCTCAAAAAAACCCAGCTCTTTTCGTACCATCCACACATTTCGATCTACCTTCTAACTCCCGGAGCTTCATTGGAAAGCTACTTGGAGGGAAAAATATTGGTTTTAAAAAGTCTTGATTTTAAACTACGTTAGCGTGGTGAGTTTGCACACATTAATAAAGTGTACTTTTTCTTCTAAAAAGCTAAAGCACGTCATGGTTTCCTCTCACTGAAGCGGCAGGCCCGGCCATGTTTTCTGCTGCAGCTGGACAACAGAACTTCGGCAAACTTTCCAGGAAGCTTTTTGAAAATGTTTCTAACATGGCGCTCTGCAGACTTAAAGGTTGTGGTTTGGATGAACACAGTCAGACGGTGGCGTGCGTGGACATTTCAGTCGAAGACAAAGAATAAAAAGACCACAGCCTGTTGTTGCGTAAAAATAAAACCAGAAAGTTTTTATTTTTTCACCACTGGATACAAAAAAGAGGAACCAAAATGGAAAAGCCAGGGTCTTTTCTTCCTGTTCACTCCGTCACAAAACAACATTGGATTTATTCACTAAAGCAGAGCCGAGCCGTCGGTCTGAAGAAAGGAAAGCCTCTTAACTTCAGCACAAACTGTGCAACAAATGCTGTACCTTTGAACTGAAAACACCCGCCTTGGTCCAGCTCAGAAAACGTTAACATGAAACCAAAACGCAGCGTGGCATCACCGGCTGGGGGGGTTGGGACTGTACGAGGCGCTAAAGGAAGGTGGAGTCACATGGTCTGAGTCGACCGCTGTCAGAGAGGAAGCAGGCAGCCGCGAGCGCACGGCTCTACTGCTCACCTCTGCAGCCCGGAGCGCTCGAGACTCCTTCTGCGGGGCGATGGTGGGTCAGCGAACGCTCCGGTCCAACTCCCCCTGGCCTCCTCGGGTCGTCCGGGTTCAGACAGGCGGAGGTGCTCAGGCTTTGATCTCGGGGGTGGAGCCGTACATCTGCTCAGAGTTGTCAGCTCCCAGGTCTTCTGCATGAGCACAACAGAACCACGAGTCAGATGTCACATCCACAGAACCAGAACTTCCCACATGTTCTCACTTCACTCCTGTTTTTGGTTCAACAAAAGCAGAATCATTGAAGCTCAGCTCAGGGGGCTCCGTATCCTGACTGCTAACTCGGATCATTTCAGTCCAGACTCGGCTAAACAGAACAATAAAGATACATCCAATGAAAACGGAGAGGACGCCTATAAAGAATTGAAGATTAAAACGAGGTTTCTGAGAATTCCTTATTCAATCAAGATGGATCAGGAGCAGAGGAAAACCCACTGTGGTTTGTAACACAGCAACTCCCTGCTCCGCTCCATTCCGATGCATCCGCTGGCAGACAAATAGATCCACGAGCGTCTTGGTTTTCCTCGCTCAAGCTGGAATCTGGATCAGAACCTCTGGTGTTACTCGTTGTCTTTTTTTGTTACGCTAACATTTGCTCGGGATTGTGAGAGGCTGTAAGCTAGCGGGAGAGAGTGTAAACAAAGAAATACTGGGATATCAACGTAGGGTTGCTTCTACGTCAACAAAAACCCAGAAGTTAATTTCTGGTGAATTCTTGCCATTCTGCAGAAAATATGTCTTAAAAACTACACAGGTTTATGATTTGGGCTAAAAACGGCATAGTAAGAAACCACTGACATGCTTTTCCAATAGATCAGGAGATGATCAGAGTGGGATTCAAAAAGTAGATAGAACCTAAATAGGTTTAGAAGTCCAGACGAGGAATCTGGATCTGAAGTCTCTTAGTTGATCATCTTTGAGTTGGTTCTCAATCTTCCACTAGAAGCTTTTGAAATGCTTCAATCAAGAAAGGTATTTTAAAAGTAAACCCTTACAGCATTTCTAAAGTGCTTCTAGCTTTTAAAATCTAAAAGACATTGTTTTTGGAAAATTCTAAATAACACTGGTAACACTTTGGATGAAATGTTTTGGAGATCCAAACCCGGACTGGATTCAGCGGCTTGATGGAGCAGACCGTCTTTTGGGATCATTTTTCTTAACCATGTTTTGTCGAGCGGCAGCCGCAGGTTTTTCCAAACCGTTCTTCTCCAGCTCTCTGAGCCGCCATATTCCCATGATTCATTGCAGTGACAGGATGAGTGCCAGTCACCTGGAAGAACACACTTCCACAGGCCGTAGGTCTTTCCCACCGCTGTCTGCCACAGGCGCAGAGTGCCGTCCTCAGAGCCGCTGGCGTACAGCTCGCCGTCGGGGCTAAAGCGGACGCAGTGGACCGGCCCAAAGTGCCCTTTGTAAGACTCTGCAAACAAAAAAAAGAGGGTCAGGCATTTACATGAACATGAGCAGCTCACTTACAGAACAGCAGCGTCTCACCCAGCTCCTCCTTTGTGCCGTAGTCAAACTTGTAGAGCTTGAAGTCTTCTCCTCCTGCCACAAAGAAGTCCTTCTCTGGATGGAGGGAGGCTGAGTTGATTGGAGCTGGAGCCTCCACAGTTTTGATCAGCTCCAGGCTGTTCCACAAAGTTACCAACATCATCACCCGTTACTACAGACCTGCAGCCTGGAAGACTGAACCTTGTGGTCATTTATTTGCCCTGACAGATACAGTGAGGGAAACATGTATTTGAGCAACCTGTTCTCCCTCTCAGAAACCATGGAGGAGTCTGAAATGTTCATGTTAGGTGCATGTCCGCTGTGAGAGACATCATCTAAAAGACATCTGGAAATCACAGTGTATGATTTTTTAAATATTTTTTTGACAAAGAAATCATGCATGACACAAAAGGTTCTCCTGCTTAAACCAGCACATGTCCAGACCCGTCTTTGGTTTACCAATGACTGGGCCTGCACAATAAACTGAAAATTTACCGTCACCGCGGTATCAGCCCAGTGCGGTATGCGTACCGCAAAAGGAGGCATAAATGGCGATAAATGGTGTCCGGTTACACACATCCTGAAGTTTCAAGAAACAAATCAAATAAAGGCCTTTAATGCCTTTGTGCATGAAACCAACGGTATGGAGCTCTTCGTGTCATTGACCAATCACTGGAGCCTTTTAACGCGTGATGCCTTCGCCTTCTTCACGGTGCAGGAGTATAAAAAACAAAAACTACTTTTTTCCCTGACATGTGACTGAACAAGACTTGCAACGACTGAGAGCAGCACCTCAGAGGAAGTGCTCATGGTGAAAAAAAGCCCATCGGTTAGGGGTTAAACGGATCGGATCACTCAACATGGTTCGGCACACAGGTGTACTGCGGATACCCTACCCCCACCCCCTGGTGGGCATCATTTAAATCAATTTCCCAATCAAACAGGACGCAATTCGTGCATCAAATTTGCGTCCATCGTCTACAATTTAACGTGCGTCAAAGTCACTGCCTGATGCTTGTTCAAAAGTTTCTAAAAAACAAAATCGGACACTCCCTCCGCGTGTGGGAGGAATTTAACTCATAATATGCTGAGAAATCATCCACATATTTATTTGGCAGAGTTCTACAAAAAACCATCGGTAAACACGTTCCCACGTCTGGGTTTTTGAGGCTATCCAAAGATTTTCCTGGTGTTTCTGTCCTGTTGAAGAAAACCTTGTTGCTGCGTGTGCTCAGTGAGTGGACAGACGGAGAAGGAGATTATTGAAGCGGCACGGGACGCTGAAGAATTTCAAGTTTTAAATTCTTCCATCCATCCATCTTATTCTAAAGGTGCAGCATCCAATGATGCACTCTTGTTTACATTAACATATTTAGTATTTGTTTATGTGAAATTTCATGAGATCAAAGATGTTATTAGTGTTTATAAATAAGCCTCAATGAGCATGCTTTTCATGTAATATTTGTGTTTTGAAGTACATTATATATGTTTTATTAAAAATATGTGCTGTAAAACGATTCAATACATTTTTAACTTTAATCTGGGTAGTTTTTGTCACCTCTTTTTACTGATCCCAAAAATTACCTGAACCATGACTTTAAAACCTTTACATGATCTGAACCGTGGGTTTGGTGATGTGCTACACCCCTAAAGTAGGTTATTTGGAGATACTTTGGTTTCAGGCGATGTTCTCCAAACATAGGGACTATGAAAAAAATCCCCAAAACTAAAAAATATTTAAATAAAACTGTCACAGTGAAATGAAAATGTATTTGTGTTTTTGTTTTGCTATTTATCACAAGTCATTCCGTCATCGCGGTTTCAAACACAGATTTCGCATATCGCCGATTATTCTCATATTGTGCAGGTTTACCAATGACCATCTGGATGATCCAGAGGATCATGGGAGAAAGTCATGTGATCAGATGAGACCAAAATAGAACTTTCTGGTCTGATTTCCACTCATTGTTCGAGGAAGAAGAATGATGAATACCATCCCAAGAACACCATCCCTACTGTGAAGCATGGAGGTGGTGGCATCATGCTATGGAGGTGTATTTCTGCACATGGGACAGGACGACTGCACTGTTTTAAGAAGAGGATGACCGTTGTAATTATGAGATTTTGGGGAACAACCTCCTTCCCTCAGTTACAGCATTGAAGATGGGTCGTAGCTGGGTCTTCCAACATGACAATGACCCGAGCACACAGCCAGGAGAACCAAGGAGTGGTTCTGTAAGAAGCATATCAAGGTTCTGGAGTGACCTAGCCCGTCTCCAGACCTAAACCCAATAGAAAATCTTTGGAGGAAGCTCAAACTGTGTTTCTCATCGACAGCCCAGAAACCTCAATGATCTAGAGGAGATCTGTGTGGAGGAATGGACCAAGACCACTCCTGCAGCGCAAGCCTGGTGAAGAACTACAGGAAACGTTTGACCTGTGTAACCGCTAACAAAGACTACTGTACCAAACGTTAATGTTGACTTTCTCAGGTGTTCAAATACTAACTAACAGCAGTAGCATACAAATACATTATTTTGAAAATCATACGATGTGATTTCCAGATTTTAGTTTATGTCTTTCACAGTGGACAGCTAAGATGAACATTTCAGACCCCTCCATGATTTCCAAGTGGGAGAACTTGTAAAATCCCAGGGTGTTCAAATATCTATTTACCTCACTGTAACTGTGTGTGTGGGTGTGTGTGTGTGTGTTAGCAGGCTCGCCTCAGAGCGTTGTAGAAAGCGATGGTCTTTCCATAAGTGATCACCAGGATCTCTCCATCAGCCATATACTCCATGCTGCTCACAGACGTGTCAAACGTCAGCGTCTTCACCTCGTCCATGGAGGTCCTGTCCCACAGCCTGCACACACACCCACACAGAGGATTACACAAACACACATAATGGGACAAAGCCGCAAACAAAACGATTTTACAGCTCCATTTCTGTTTGAACTCGTGTTGGAGGATCATCCAAACAACAGTTGACTTTAATTTGTACTTATTTAAAAATGTATATACAACAGCCAGAGCTGACTGACCTGACTCCGTGCTACTGCACTGCTGCTAAGAAGCAATCTATAGCAAAGGCACGAGCACTCTATGGCACAGATGGAAGCGATTTATGGTTAGAGGCGATATAAAGGCACATGTGATCTTAGGTGTGGACAGTCTAAAGGTGTGGGTGATCTTATGCTACATTCACATCACGCGCTGAACGCAGGTTCTTGAATGTGCTTTTAGCATATTGTGCTCATACTGGACTGTTGCTACACAATAATAGTGCATGTACCTACAGTTCCAATGCACATTCAATGGTTGTGCCCAAAGACGGTCTATGCTGTGCATAGCTATGGGTGAACACAAGAGTTTTGAAAGCTGAAGCCCGAAACGCGCATTTACTTAGACTTTTCATTGTCAATGGTCGCTTGAACACGCTTGCCAAGAGCGGTGTGAATGTAGCCTAAGGTGCAGGCAGCGGCAATCCCAGACCCGGCGGGGTTAAACTTATGCTACGTTCAAACCGGGCTCTGAAACGCACCTTCCAGCGATCGCTTCCAGTGAAAGTGCATGCGAGCGTCTGCATTCAAAACTGTTGCATTCATGCATTGCTGTGCATTTTTTCAAAGTTTGTTTTGAGGCTCTACGTGGAAAACGATTGTGTGCCAGTCAGAAGGTAAACAAGGTGGAACTCTGAGCAGTGAGGGACTCTGATTTGGTAGTGCTTTGTCCCTTTCAAAAGACGGAAGGACCAACTGTTTAAAAATTGATCATAAAGAGAAACGTAGAATTGTGGTTTGTGTCCGGCTGGAAACCTATGACACCAAGTCTTTCAAGTATCAGAATAGAGCTGTGAAAGAAAAGCCTGGAGCCAGATTGACCAGATTTACACCGCTTAGACATTCAGATTAAGCCTAAACTGAGTGCATGCACTAGAATCCAGTAGTGACAGTCCAGTGTGAACACCGTTTGGTACATTCAAGCACCCACGTTAATCGTGTTCTTGAATGCGCCACGCATATCCGGTGTGAAGGCAGCTTTAGCAGCAGGCCATCTGAGGCGCGGGTGGAGGTGATCTAAAATGCAAAAGAGCCATCTGCAGCGCAGACGGAAGTGATGGAAGGCCACGCCATTCCTGTTCCTTCTGCGTTTGGTCAGAAGTTGGCGAGAAGCAAAGAACTGACCGAATGGTTTTGTCCTCGGCTGCAGAGAGGATTTGCTTGTCATTGTTGCACCACAGAGCCTTCTTGATGGCTGCGCCATGACCTGCGATCTCCAGTGGAGCTGTTGAAAACGGGGATGGGGTCACATGATGCTGTGTTCAGCAGCAACAGGGTCTCACAGAAGTACATTCAAACTGCACATCACCTGCGTCTGTGTCGCTGAGGTCATAAATGCGCAGCAGCTTGTCGTTTCCTCCGGTCAGAAGATGGTTGCTGTCCTAACAGACACAACCAGAGGTTTACTTTCCTTCATCTCACTTGATTAATGTTCACTAAGAACGTCTGTGCTTTCCTCGGATCCGTTTCACGGTGGTTTGAAGAGGCAGAGCTGCTCATTTGGACCAAACTTAAACTGCATCAATGAGGCAAAACTTGCTTAGTTTGGCCCACTATTACAGTTCAGTTAACCCACGTTTGCTTTGCAAAAATACAATAAGCAGAACAGATAAAGAACAGAGACGACTGGTGACACAACCCAGAAGCTACACTAACCTGAGTGAAGCTCACAGACTTGACAATGTGTTTGTGCGCCAGAGACAGGACCTCATCTCCGCTGACCGAGTCCCACACCTTCCTGCAGAGCACAGATATGGTCAGGACCCTCACGGTTCCACCTCTGTTCTGACTTTAACGTGATCGGCAGCTCATGATCCAAATTCAAATCAAGGAAAGATTATCAAAACAACTAAACACAAAACAACCACTTTGAGAGCATGTGACAGGGGAACCACTACAGGAACATGATCACAAATTCAACTTATATTTGATTTGAAGTACCTGCTGATACCGAGTCCTGAGCTGATACTTCTGCAACACATTTAAAAAATAAACACAATAAACAAATCCAGGTTTTCCTGGGTTTTTATGTCATTAACCTCCTTTTCTCATTTAACACTTCAACAGTAAACTTCTGTGATGCAGCTACAACAAGGAAGTAAAAATAGTAAAACTATTTACTAGAAAAAAAAAAATTAATTAGTCATGTGAGAACCCGTAGCTTTAGTGTCTTCAGAACTATTGAACATTTTTGACTGGATGTGATTCATATTTCCATTAAAGTTCCTGAAAATGAATTCTCCTTTCAACTGTTGTTGCAGAATAAATAAGATGATTTAAACTCTGAACGGGATAGAAACTATGTAATCCAATCACGTGATCGGATCAGGACTTCCCTTGATGGAATACTGATAAAGTACATTTTAATATTTTTTTCAAAAAAGGAACTGGTCTAAAAAAAAAATATATATATATATATATATATAACAGTTTCCTGAAAAGCATAAAAAAGCTTAAAAATGTTTTTTTCATGTATGTTTCCTGGAGGGAAAAAAAAGCCAATTCACTGAAAGAAACAATGTTTCCTGACATAAAGGCAGAATTCTAGAAAGGATTACAATAAAACAATAACAGCTTTCTGTCTTTAAAAAATAAATGACTAAATATTAATTAAATTAAAAAATTACCAGGAAAAAAAAGCTTGTTCCAGGAGAATCTGCTATTTTTTCAAAATGAAAGAAAGAAAGAAAGAAAAACCTACTTCCTGGGAGGAACTAAAAGTCCAGTTTCCTGGAGGAAAAGCCAGTTTTACCAAAAACAAACTAGTGTGCTGGAAAATAAAGCTAGTTTTCAGGAAAGAAGAAAGCTGGAATGTATGAAAATGAAAAGCAACTCTACTGGCGGGAAAGCCTTTCCACTGGAAGGACAAGGAGTCTCCTAGAAAAAAATTAAAACAACTTTCTAGACAAAAGAAGAAAAAAAACTTCCACACTGGTTATCTTGGAGGAAAAATTAAACAAAAAACAGCTTCCTGGGGGGAAAAAATTGTTTCCTAAAAAAAATCCTATTTCCAGGGGGGGAGTGAGCTTCCTGAAAGAAAATATTCCTTTTATTGGAAAAAAAGCCTTGTTCTTAAGTAAGGAGCCAGAAAAAAATAAGTTTGCTGTGAAAAAAAGGTTGTTTCCAAGGAAAAAGGCAAATTCCTTGGGGGAAAATGTACATTCCCAGTAGACTAACACAGTGCATTTCCAGTTTGTGTTTCAACATAGACCTTCAGGGGTCACCACAGCGTATCAGCTTTCACTGATTCTCACAGGTGGTTTGGAAGAAAGTTTTACACCAGATGTCCTTCCTGACCCAACCCTGTATTTTATCCGGGCTGGGGACTGGCACAGGGAGACCCAGACTAGGGCCACCTTATGGTTCCATAGTTATGCAGTAGTGTGAAGGGTTTGGAAGGACCCAGACTGGGTTAAGGCCATACAGCCCCCTGGGAAACGAACCATGGTCTCCCATGTGCCCCTGAACACAGATAATCGAGCCGCTGGGGGGAATAGTTTATGTCAGTGACGGAGCTATGGGGCCAAAAGACATTGCCCCTCCCACTTAGTCCCCAATTTTTAGTCAATATTGACAAAATTATTGACATAAGAAATCATCATTCCAAGCTTCTTTAAGTTTTGCAAAAACGACAGCAATATTCTTACCCTCAAATTACATATTGATGTATTTTTTCATCCTTTCATTTGTAATTCCATTCCACTGTTTTAAATGTTTTCTGCCCCCCTCCCGCTCCCATACACAAAATGTTCCTGCGCCAGCACTGTTTGTTTGTTTCCTGTTAATCAAAATGAGGTTTCTGGGAGGAAAAGCCCTTTTCCCAGGAAAACAGAACAATTACTCACGCTGTGAAGTCGGCAGCGGCGGTAGCTGCTTTGGTGGCGTCCATGTTCAGAGTGGCCCCCCAAACAGCACCTTTGTGACCAAGAAACGTTCCGATCCAGTCTCCTGTGTCTCCTTGGCGCAACATGGGCTTGCCATCTTTAACAGAAGAGATTAAGAACCAGAGATGCATAGAAATGAAGTACATTTACTCAGTTACTTTCTTAGTAAAGTTACTTTTTGATTTGATCAAAGTTACATAATTGTTCTTTATTTACTCTCCCCTACAGTTTGATGATGAATCATTAAGGAACATCTCTTGGTGCTCTCACTACTTTCTCCAGGATGAGTTACCAGAAAGACCCAACGCCCCGGTCAGCAACCACCGACAAACTTCATTTGTTGACCATATCATGGAGAACTTGAATGATGTTGAGCGAGTGGCTTGTGTTTATATGTATTGGAGAGCTCTACCCAGAGGCACCGGCAAACATGTCGCCGTGTCTGACCATTCAGTCTCTCCCAATGCAGCATGCTGCGCCTGACAGCCGTTTTACACGGTATTTCCCTCCGTATGCAGCCCAGTTTCAGCATTAACCCTAGAGGGGATAATAAAAATAAAACTGGGGGATCTTTTGATTAATTTTAATTATTGTCTCTGTGAAAATTATATTTTAAAAAAATCATAAGCTCACGGAGCTGGGGGGGATTTGCCCCCGTTATGACAACATCCGCGGCAGCTCTCAGTCTGCCAGCCGCCTACAAAATAGCATAGGGAGGATAGCTCACAGCTAGCTTATGCTCTGCCTGCTGGCTCTGCCAGCGTTACTCTGGTAGTTTTCTGGTAGCTCTGCCCCCATGTGGCAAAGCTTGCAACGTTGTCCATAGGGCGGCTGGCTAGGATAGAGGGCTCTATCCCGGCAGCTCCATGGGCCTCTGTGACAGGCTGGTGACCTGTCCAGGGTGTATCCCGCTTTTGTCCACTAGTAACCGGACAGTTTCTGGCAACCCCGCGGCCCCAGCGGGTTAAGAAAATGGATAGAAGTTCAAAAATCCTCGCATTGCACATCCATATTGAATTAGTTTTTCTACCCTTTGATCTAGTGACTGAAAAAGTCACATGCCCAAAGCTGAGTCCCTGATTAGTTGACGCGCCTCGTCAACCTTGCTGCACCCAACACCAAAATCATGCCAGATCACACAGTAACATTGAAACTTGACGCCCCTGCCACAGCTGGTTGAATGCAGCATTATGCCATCTCAGTTCTTTTTATTTTATTATAACAGTTAAATAATGATGGCCAAGAAAATTATTTTAGAACTATTTTAAGTCTTCAGGGGCCCTAGGCGTTCGCCCTCCTTTTCCTAATGGTAAGTCCGCCCCTGGGGGCGACAAGGGTGTTCTACGACCGTGTTCATCAAGTCAGAACCGACACAGGAGCAGCCCAGACCAGCCCGGATTCTGCCCACGGAGGCTCGCTAACGGAACCCCGCGGCTAACGGCCTGGAGCTCACCCTTGCAGGCGCTGATGAGGAAGTATCCGAAAGGCGTGATTCCGCTGAAGGCCAGGTCCACCACGGGTCGGGTGTGACCCGAGCAGGTGAGGGGGGTCTGCCTCATGGCCATGGTCCTCAGCCGGAACCGTCGCTCGGGGAAAGAGGCGGCAAACAAACGGGGCCCGCTAACGAACCGGGAAAGGAGGAGCGGCTGTTCAGGACCGAGGAGCAGTCGAGCGGGAGAGAGAGTGTGTGAGGAGCGGGGGGTCAGTCGGGGTGGGGGTCGGTGTCCGTCAGGGATTGGCCCCCCCAGAGAAGTAACGGCCTCGCGCTAATAGCTACAACATTGCAACTAACTAACAACGTGCGTAACTGCAGTTACGATGACGACATAAAACCACGAGCCACTTCCGGGGAATTTCACAATAAAAGCCAACTGTTTACATCTCATGAACAATGTGCTGTTTTATGAAAATAACGGATAAATATGAAGTAGTTCTTTTTAATTGTAACAATGATCAAAAAATATTTTGTAACAGATGCTTCTTTTTTTCAAGAATACGCTTATAATAAAGCTCTTTTTAGTTGCATTACACACAACACAGAAATGAACTAGATACATAGCATTACCTAGGATAATGCAAGTGTAAATGCTGTACACTGAATGTGGCCACTGAAGATGCTAGTACTGATAGCTGAAAATGATAGCTAAAACACTGATGCTGAAAGCTTGATAAAATTTTAGCTAAATGTTTAATTAGCCAAAGAAACGGACAAACTCTCCGGACAAAACGGTTTGAATACACGGAGGTTCAGAAGAGACTCTATTAAATAAATATGTATGCCATGAAATCATTAAATACAAGTGTAATAAAATATTTAAAATTAGCATTAAATATTTAAAATTGGAAGTATTTTTTTTAACTATATGTGGCATAAAAATATAAAAATTGCCATTAAAAAGCACTTTAAAAACCGTAATGACATTTATTTATTTCATTGTCCAATGTGGGCTAAAAGAGACACATTGAAATAATTTTTTATATGAAATAAATAAATAAGTGTAATTAATTATTTAAAATTGTCATTAAATAAAAAAAAGTGTAATTAAATGTGTCAATATTTTATTAAAAGTCAATTTTAAATTATTTAAGGAACAAGTATTTATTTCATGATTCAATTACACATTTCCTAATATTTTGAAGCATTTCATAATTTTATCAAACATTTCATGATTTAATGACACATTTCATAATTTAATGAAACATTCATGCTTTAATGAAACAATTTATTTACAAACATTTATTTCCAATTTTTCATATTTAATGGCAATTGTAAATTAATGTCTATTAACTATTAATGTCATGGCATATATTTTTATTTAATATTGTCTCTTCTGGACCTCCATATAAATAATCCTAAAATATTAGCTAAACTCCAAACTATCTTAATTAATTGGAGAAAATGTCTAATTTAGCCAAAACAGCTAACATGCTGTAAAAATATAAGCTAAATTATAAAATAGCCTAAAAAAAAATGGAATAAATGTGAAATTTGGTCAAAACAGTTAGCATGTTACTAAAATATTAGCTACATCTTGAAAAATGCTCAAAAAACCTTAGTAGATGTAAAATTTACTAAATGAGCTTGCATAATGCTAATTTAACAGCCAACTGAAAAAGTAGTTTAAAAAACAGGAAAAGTAAAAAATGTGCCCAAAAACTTACTCTCTATGCTACCATAGAGGCTTAGTGGTAATTTAGTTTACCGTAATGAAGTCATGCAAACTAGATTTTGTTGTTTGACGTGTAATTAAGTGGATCTGTACTAGAATGAGAGTACACACAGTGAAAAGTGGTCATCCATGCTCATTCCAGGTGCCACATTGAGCTCTGAAAGCTGCAGCATCTGTGGTCTAATCATTTTTATGAAACCAGAGCCTCTCAGCAGGTAAAGGGCTGGCAGAAAGCTGTAAAATCCTATTACCTACTTTGCTTCTCTGTGTTTTACTATACTGACTTTTACTGTTCTGCCCAACTTACGCAAATTCTGTCACTAGGGGCTGCTCCCCCCATTTGTCTCTGCCCTTCCTAAGGGAAACCAACACAAGAGTTCCATTCGTCACAAAAATGGCATCTTGGCAGAAGCACAAGATGCCATTTTTGCTCCTGGCTGACACCAACTGAACGTCAGTTCGCATAGATTTTCATTCATAGTGAAACTCAATCAAAAAAGACATGTGGACTTTGACCTGCGATATCTCAAAAACCGTAAGGAGTTTTAAAAACAGCAATACAAGTTCAAGAGTCCAAAGTCTGCTGAATAGCATAAAAGTTGAATGGCTTCTGTAGCTGAAGGCTTTCTTGACCGTTTTCGTTTTGTAGAGGGCAAAAAATTTAGTTGAAAAAAGGGGATTTGAAGATTCCAAAAGCCCTTTCAATGAAGTTAAAAAAGTAGTAGCTAGTTGAATAGTTTAAAAAGTTAAAGAGTAATGTAGTTGAGTGGAAGGTCTTGTTCTGATATTTGCCAAACTGAATCCTCCACCAGCTCAGCACCAGGGTGGGGTTGTTGATATCCCCACCCTCGCTTGTGACGTGGGCTTGCGCCTCCTTCTCCACCTCCTCCAGTGTTTTGGCCCTGTGGGTCTCCTTTGGGGGCCCCAGGGCTAGAACCTCATTTGAGGCTTTCAAGAGGAGCGTCCCGTTAGACCAAACTAAACGAAGCAAAGACCAGTGAAAAACTGCAGATATGGTGATGAAAAGAAGGAGAAAAGTTAGAAAGAAAAAACATTTGAGAAGAAACTTGAACTTACAGCCATTGTATGCACGTTCAGCAAATTCACTTCTGTGGCAAAACAGAAGAAAACATCATTACAGGTACAGCATTTTGACTTGATAAACTTGAAGAAAAACGTAACATCTTTATGAAGAGCGGGGTCATGGTGAACTTTGTAATAAAGCCGTTTGTCTTCTAATCATTTTAGAATCAGTGTGCATCAGCATCTGTTAACATCACTGATTCAGAATGGGAACAAAAAACATTTTCAAACTAGCCTGACATGTCAAACGACGAGAAAACTGAAGCTCCAGCACCTCATTCTGAGCATGTGTTGATGAAATCTGAAAAAGAAACACAAAACAACACAAAGTGATTACACAAAGACTTCACATCACTTTGAGGCTCTGACTCTGTCATGCAAAACCCATCAATGTCACAACTGTCACCATCAGAGTTACGGTGTTTGCACCTTATATGCACTTTACAAACTTTTTTTTCCACCGAAATCATTTCAAACACCTTTGGAAATATCTTACAGAATTTTCTGTAAATACCACCATTTGAAATTTTTTGTTGTGATTGTCCAAGGCAGGCCTCGAACTCGCGATCTTCTACACTCCTCTCCTGATCCTCCCACAGAGAAGAAAGGGTGCCTTCATCTCTGTTCCAATTGTTTCAATTTCTCAACCAATCAGGGAGCAGGATTTATTCCAATTGCAAGTATCAAACTTTGGGGCGTCCAATCAGAGAGCCGGATTTGTTCCAATTCTGTATGTCCCGCCCACTGTTTACTGTCACGGCTGCCGTCTTCCTGCTTGAACTTAAGTGTCGGTTTTCCTCTATTTTAACGTGAAATTGACGGTTTTAAGTGTTAGAATGAGATAGATATGTTTGTGGAAATGTTAGTCCTCTTTTCTGTGGCGTGTTTTTTGTCAGAGATGCGTTAATAGATTGTAAAACAGCCGCTGTTTGCTGTTGTTTTTCTGCTAGTTTTCTCATCTTTCATTTGCATTACAGCAGGGATGGGCAACTTCAGGCCTCGAGGGCCGCATTCCTGCATGTTTTCCAACATACCATGATCTGGCATGTTCTAATTGGCTGGACACACCTGAAGCAGGTAATCAGTCATGAGTAGGGCTTGGATATCTGGAAATCCTGCACACACTGCGGCCCTCGAGGCCTGGAGTTGCCCATCCCTGCATTAGAGTATAGTTTGAAAAGGTTTCTCGTTGTCATTGTGGCTCAGTTACTTGTGTTAACCTGTTGCTTATGATCACAAAACTACGGTGGCCCTGAAGTGCAATTCACATTCACAAATCACTTCACACCAAACAATTTCAATACAACAACAACAATTAGAAAAGCAAAACAAACCATAAAAAAAACGAAATGACATTTTACAAATCAAAACAAAAGTGGGGAAACCAGAAATAAATAAACCAAAAACTTTTCAGAAAAGAAAATTCAATGAAACATTTCAAAAATCACAACTACAATTAAAAAAGGAAAACTACAATTTCAAAATAAAATGACATTTTAAAAGTCCAAACCAAATCCCAGAAACCAATACAAACAAAAGTCATAGAATGAAATGAAACATTTGAAAGATCAGCTGTCATGAAGTTGAAGCAGAAGAACCTGCTCTGATGCTTTCTTCTGTTTCATCTCAGGAGGGAGTTTTTCTACGGGTAGAAAGAGACTGGAAGTTCAGTCTTTTCTTCTGAACTCAGGTCCTGCAAACTGGCCTGATGCTGGCCGCCTATCAACCACCCTTCACCCAAAAGAGCACGAGGGGTCCTGAGGAAGCGCTAGCTCCAGGTTCTACATGAGAGAGGCAGTGCTGAAGAACTCAGACCGACCTTGAACTGTTTGAGCTGAGCAGGAGAAACCTGTCACAGCGGTGAGTTTTCATTTCTGCTTTGAAAAAGTACCAGCATCCTGTTAGCAGCGTCTCGTTGTGTCTCCAGGTTCTCCTGTGGCGGAGAAAGTGGGAGAGAGCTGTGCCAGAGCACCAAGCTGGACTCCTCCCTGCTGCTCTGGCTGTTTAAAGGCTGTCCTTTCAGGTGGGACTAGTTGACAAGAAGATGCTGGAGGAGACGTTGCCCCACCATCATCACCACACTCTGCTGCATCTCAGCTGCTCGTCCTTTGGTCTCCACAGCTGCACCGCCTCTTCTTCTTGAGCATGTGCCGTGGAGCACCGTCTTCAGGAGGAGAAAGACAGTGGAAGCAGCAGCTGCTGCTGTACCAGAGCGAGCTGGAGGGAGGACATGAGAAAAAAAGACTGACAAAAAAAAGACTCAAGGCAATAAAAGTTTATTTGATTTGAAAAATAAATGTTTTCAATAAAAAGTTTGTGTTTCACTGTTTCTTTCTGAACTTTCTGAATTCATATCGGTTACGCATTTGAACATTTTACGTAATTTCAAAACCGATTAAATCAAAATGTTCAGGACATTCATGGTTGTACTTTTGGTAGTCATAACTTTTACGCATTTTCAAATTTTATGCAATTTTGACCATTTTTTTCACGAAAATGTTCAAATTCTTTCTTCACTTTAAAAACGCATGCAATATTGGTATCAAAATGTTCAGCCCGTTTAGGACATTCATGCTTGTAATTTGGCATCCATGTTTACATGTTTTAAAATTTTAGGCAATTTTTGTGAACTTTTAACAAACTTGTTCAAATTGTTTTGCACTTTTATAACTTATGCAATATATGAGTATCAAAATGTTCAGCATGTTCAGAACATTGATGCTTGTAGTCATAGTTTTAAGTTATGCTAATATTTTAGCATTGTGCTAGTGATTTTTGGCTAACATAGCATTAACTAAGGTTTTTTGGGCTACTTTGGAGTTGAGCAAGTA
>BSAI01000134.1:579154-639722 GCA_036245035.1 Adrianichthys oophorus
CGTGGTAGCATTTCTGGCTAATATAGCATCAACTGAGGTTATTTAGGGCTACTTTGGAGTTGAGCAAGTATTTTAGCAATGTGCTAGCTTTTTGGTTATTTTGGCATCTACTGAGGTTTTTTTGGAGAAATTCTGACGTAAGGTAATATTTTAGCAACATGCTAACAATTTTTCGCTTATTTGGCATCTACTGAGGTTTTTTGCAGCTAATGCTGAGTTCTGCTAATATTTTCACAAAATGCTAGCTTTTTGGCTAATTTAGCATATACTGAGGTTTTTAGGGGAAATTTGGAGTTAAGCTAGTATTCTAACAACGCTCTAGTTTTTTGTTTAAAAAAAACGTTTTTAACATCTAACCAGGATATCTCTTACAAAATGTTTTTTTTATTTCTAAATAAAGACACAGTGATGAGTGAAATTAATTTTTTAAAAGAGAAAATGAGGAACGCTTCACGAATTTGCGTGTCATCCTTGCGCAGGGGCCATGCTAATCTTCTCTGTATCGTTCCAATTTTAGTATATGCACTAGAGAACTAGTGCGATGGGGCAGTGTTTCTGAGTTGTTTTTGAAGCGCTCCTTCCTCTGCTGTTTACATGCCTCTGGTCTGTGCTGAGAGAAAACTGTGGACTTTACAGGGGCCACAATGAATAGAGACCATCCAAGGAGAAAATCAGTTGGATGTCATGAAACACAATCATGTCAGATCCAACTTCTCCATTGAAGGTTTGACTCCAGTGGTTCTAAACTGGTTAATTTATGTTTCTTTGGTTTTTTTCTGATGTATTTCAGATGCATGCTGGGAGAAAGACAGGGGTTGTGTGACGTCAGACGAGCGACTGAGACGCTGGAAACACGAGAACAAAAGGCAGAGTCATTACCCCCCTCCACAACCCCAGAAGGTGGTCAGTCAGCCTTTCACAACCCCCAGCAGCTCCAACCAATCCCCATGTGCTGGTGGTAACACACAGGCGTGGATAATGTGTGTCAGACAAGGATCTGTGAGGAGTAAGAGAAAATGGCTTTGAACAGGTCGGACCAACGTCATTCTGCTGCTGCTGCCTTCAAGCAGGACGAGAAGACGACGAGTCGCAACAGAAAAACCAGCTCAGAAACTGGAGTCTGTTTCAGCTTCCAGCAACAGAACCATCAGAACTCAAAGGGACTTTATAAGGATGCATAAAACCAGGATTATACACTTTCAATTGTGTGGATACGAGCCAGAGCGGATCGCTGCTCTGAGGAACAGCTAACGGCTCATGATCGGAACCAAATTCTGCCAATTTCAGAATTCTCCTGCTGTTTGCTGCCTCTAAAAATTCCTTTAATACACGTGAGTACCTGAGTGGTTAAAATCTACTTCAAAAATCCTGTTTTTAAACGGAAACAGGAAGATAAAGTAGGATTTACACGGAGTGCAGAAAATCCGGTCACATATCAAGTCTATCTGTGGGTTGTTTCAACAAATGACTGTCTTTTCTCCACATATCATTTCTTTTTGGAATGGCATCACCTCTAACTTACCCTGGAAAGAAATCTGGATATTACCCCAGACATTTTTTAGCAAACAAGACGATACAACTTTCTTTTAAATGATGATAAAAATATTTTCCTGCTAAATGTTTGATCTCTCATAGATTTCAAAAGGATATTGACACCAGCTGTTCTTTGTGTATTTAGTCATCCAGAAACCATTTCACGTTTACTTGGGACTTGTTTATATACCGCAACATTTTGGACTGGTGTACGAAACTTGCTAGAAAAACATTTTGTTCATGTTTCTTTTTGTTATAGAGATATCATTTTTTTAAATTATTTTTTTAAGAATATGAAAAAATGAGGTATATTTACCTAATTTAGATTTTCTTTTAGCCATATTGCATATGCATAAATGTTAATATACCCACATGAAACCTTCTCTATTTCTTTTAGTTGTGAAATCAAAAAATACAGTGAACCTCACCAAAATTCAAAAGTGTTTGAAAGCTGCAAAAACTTTAGCTTGAATGAACCCACTGTTCGTTCTCTGTGTGTTGTTTTGATGCCATGTATGTTTATGTTTTGTTAATAAAGTTTGTTTAAATAAAAAAGCTGAAAATACCTGTTATTTGTCGCCACATGGTGTCGCTGTTTCACCGCTACCTACACGTGGAGGGAAAACGAGTTAGAAGTTAGCTTAATCATGGGATAACATGCAAAAAAAAAAAAAAAAAACCCAAAAAACATAAACGGGTTGGAATGGAAACACTTAAAACACTTTACGTGAGAGCAAACACATTAAGACAAATAAAGTTTGGTCTCATTAACAATCTGCTGCTCCACCAACGCGCGCGTTCGTTTGTCCACATTCATGGACGATAACTGAACTTTTTTCTCCAGCTGCCGCGGTTCTGTCTGCAGCGAGAGTCCAAACACCGGAAATGACGGCAAACACACATTCAGCTACTATATTACTATTATTATTTATTAATGACCTCAGTCGTGATTTCACACAGGTGGAAACTGGGAAAAGTTAGTGGGTCAGAAACTACTCTCACGTAATAATTTCATGTAGCTATCTATAGAAATGACGCATTATCTCGGGATAACGACTTCATGACTCCTTATTACGAGAAACGGAACCAAACAATCGCGATATAAACGAGCCAACATGGCGGCCGCCGTCTTTCGTTCGAACCAAACCGCGTTTCACATTTCTGTGAACGGAACCGCCACTCGGAGCACGTCGTCATCTCCTCATCACCTGTGTGGAGCTCGAAAGCAGAATTCTTCTCCTCACCTTCATTTGGACTCAGGTAGTTCGGAGGAAGTGAAAGAGGCACAAAAGCCGAACAGCGAGCGGACCCGCTCCGAACCGAAGCAGAGAGTCCAGCAGGCAGGTGACCTGTCTGAGACGTTCAGGGGCCGTCTGAAAAATTAAACTTCCTCTTGACAACATTCACGTATTTAAGAAAATACAAATTATATTTTGGGAACATACAAAAGACATATTGAAAACTGAGCCTTTAAAGACAAAACAAACTCAATAGAAAGGCTTGACTCCTTTACTGAACGTCTGTAAATCTATCAATTGAAGACTAAACATGCTCATGAATTGAAATCCATTTCAAAAGGGAGGGTTGCAATTTCTTCTTAATATGAACAAATTACCAGTTAAATCATCAAACCTTCACAAACAAATTCTTCTCTACAGGAAAGTAATCTATGTTCACATTTTTTCACCACATCCTGTTACTCTGTGGAACAATAGATATACATTACATGGGAACAGGCCCCTTTTTCGTTGTGAATGGCATGTAGAGAACCTTTGGTTTGTATTTCATATTTTGAATAGTACAGGTCATTTTCTCAGCTACGAGCAATTCTGTAAGAAATATAATTTTATGCCGAACAAATAGGTCTATACAAATGCCACGACAATTCAATTCAGTTAATAAATGGTATTACATCAACTTCTGACACCACATATAACATCATTTAAAAAACAAGAAAACCCATTATTAGAGAAAACAAATTAGTGATCAGTTAAGAACAACATCCTTTAACTGTAACATTTATGCCAGGAAACCTAATAAAAATGATATCTTGCATACATTTGATCAAGATGTAGTAAATATATTTCTACAAAAATATACATTTATAGATTACATTTTTTTGGGAACAAAGACCAATTATTATAGCTTTTATGTGCAATTATGTAAATAATTATAACGTTCAGCTCAGAAGGCGTGAAGCGGGGCTCGAACTCTCGACCTTCTACTCGAGGAGAGCCCTCCCCCTCCATCTACTCTCTCTTTCAAACGTTGCAACTCCTCAACCAATCAAACGGCTGGAATTGTTCCGGTCAGTGATCAAACTTTGCTGCGTCCAGTCAGAGAGCCGGATTCGTTCACGCCTACAGTTTGCTGTCATGGCGGCCCTCTTTCAGATGGAAAGTAGGGACCTATTTTCATGCATTTTGACAAAAAACAAACAAACAAACAGGAAAAAACGTTAGTTTAAAGTGTTTCCAGTGATGAAATTGACACATATGTGTTTATGGAGATGTTACCTCGCTCCACTGGCTGTGTAATAAACAGCTGTTACTGTTATTATATTTGCCAGGATAACCATTCTTTTTGTGATACCCGTTTCTTAACATCTTCTTGCAAAACCTTTTTTTTTAAACATTATTTTCTTAATTTTAAGTTATCCAAGTTAAACACTGAACAATCAGATGACTCTAAAAAAACGTGCGTTGGCTGCAGGCTTGTATCTTAAATCCTACATTTTTATTTCGATTATTGTGTTATTTTGTTGTTTCATTTCTTTTTTTTTTTGTTGGGTTGTTTACAAAATTCAAAAGTTTTGTTAAACTTTTAAATATTGTGTTTTTCATTTTACTTGAACATAGGTCTATATCATTATTATATATATATATTATATGTATTTTAAATTATTCAATAATTCTGTTTTAGAAAACTTTTGATTGACAGATTCTCCTGGGCCTGTAATGAATGGAAGGGGAATGGCTTTCCAAGAAGCTCACTCCAGATTAGAGAAACTGGTTTCCACGGTTTTATTCAAATTTACAGAGCCCCCCCCCCCCCCCCCCCCAAAAGAATGTATTTATTTATTATTTATATATTTCATGTATTGCAACAGGTGATAGAAAATAAAATCACACAAAAATAGCAACTATCTAGGTCACACTGGACAAACTGTGACACATCTTTGACTATTATCCAATTAGGATTGGTGTCTCGCCCCCTTAATGAAAATGTTCTCTTTGCACTATCAATGACAAAATAAACTGAATTTCAGTTTTTAAAAAATGTGTCCTGTGTATGGAGAGGTAAAGCTGAGGAATTCTTTACAGAAATTCCAGGATCTGCAGAGTGATGTTGGATCACTCTCAAAATATAACCAATTATTCCTTTATCCATTTGGTGAAAATTTGTCCGTAACTTCCGATGACAAGTTGCCAACAAACAGACCCTGGTTAAAACAAAATCTTCTTGACAAAGGTAACAAAAAAGGGGTTTTTCTAATAATACCTGTGCTCACTCTGCTCAGGTCCATCTAGTGACCATTTTAGGTATTACAGCTATGCATACCTTAATAAAGTTAAAGAAATATTAGTCTATCATTGCTAAAAGAGAAGCATTCCATTTTTAAAATATTTTAAAAACTAACAATATCTGCATTTTAAATTGTGAATCCTGGCTCACATCTCATGAATATTTGAAAGTGACAGACTTCATTATATGCCTTGTTCCTTTCTGTCATTTCTCTTTTGTCCTTCATCTCGGCTGCTTTACTCTCTCAAAATAAAATTCATATTCTCATAAATCTCATCTTTGTCTCAATTTCTGTTAATTCCCTGAGCAACATCAAATGAGTGCACTAGTTAGGTTTGTAAATTGCTACTGGTTATAGCTGTTCACTAGTGAGCACAAATAGCTTTGTCTGGATTTCATTTACAATGCATGGAAGAAACGATGATGTTTAGAGATCAGGTTTTTCTCTTTCAAAGAGCTCTACAAAAACATCGATGATCCCGTCTCCATGGAGATAACGGGCATCAAAATAAATTATTGAATATTTAAACCATCTACCCTCATAAAAACTTAAAGTCAGTCATCAAACAGTAAACACTCCCTGATACGACCCTGTGCTTGCGGGGACAGCGGTTTGTTGTGCACTATCATTCTAAATGAAAACTTCACATTATTTGCCATGTTTTAAGTGGCTCGCGTGACAAAAAATAGTGTTCACTCCTGATTAAGAGGTTCTCTGGTATAGTGAGCTTCAGTCCCGCTGTGTCTGGATGATGTCCACTTCTGCGGTGATGAAAATACCATTTGGACTGACACATGGTAGGCTTATTTCCTATCAGGTCCATCACAGCAGATAACACAGGTGTGATGCAGCAGAAGCTGATCAACCATCATGTGAGGAAACACTTTGAATGTCATGTGACCATACAGTGTGCTAGAATGTTCTAATAATGTTGGATTATTCTGATGTGGAAAAGCAACAGTGGAATGAAGTTCATCACACTAAGGTGTGAATGGATTTGACATTCATTCTTGTTGACTTGTTTGTTTGTACACATATTTATTTAAACTTGATTATCTTGTTATTATTTGTTTAGCTTAGTCTGTTTAACAACCAGCCATTGTTTACCTTTACATGTTTGACTTTTTGTTTCTTGCAATATACCGATGTCAGTCTAATGAGACGGCAATGGGCTATAGAAATAAAATTGAATTGAAAAACACAAGGAATCTGGAAAACTTCAGCTGCACTGTGTTGTGAGTCACACTGTTGAAGTTTTGGATAAAGATGTTCTGGATCCATTTTAGATCAGAGAATCGGATCGTTCAAAATGAACCGATGAGGACTATGAATCGGATCGGCACCGCAAACCATGAATGGAACCGTTTTGGAAATGAACTGTTGCGCCCTGAGTGTATGCATCCATACTGGAGGATTACAGCTGTGACTGCTGTCGCAGAGCAGAAACTGTTGATTCAGGAACAGACCGGATTCATGAGTTTGTTTGGGGGGGTGTTGGTGTGAATTCGGGTTAAAATGGTTTGAATCTCAAACGGATTAAGCTTTTTGTTTTTTTTACATTTATTTATCCCTGAAATGTAAAAATCCTCCCCGACCGTTGACCAGAGATCACTGCGCGCAGGGACCTGCAGGGGGCGCTCTGCTTCATTAGACAGCAGCCCGCGAGCCGCCACTGCCTCGCTCCGCGGCAGCGGGCAGTGATGGTTTCCCGGTGCCGGTGAGTAAGCAGAAAAGCAGAGGGTGGGGGGGCGGACCATGACACAGAGCCCCCCCCGGCAGAGGCGCGCGGCCTCTGCGGTGACGGCGCGCGCGCAGCATCGCTTCATGGTTCGGCGCTGAGCTCATCTCTTCCTCCGCGGGGCTGCTGTCGGCCGCAGGTGCTGCTCCGCCGCCGGGGCTCGCTGCTGTCGGGGCGGGGGACCGGCGCCATGGCCGCCGGCGGGGCGGGGAGCGCGGAAGCGGCGGAGCCGTACCGCGCGGAGGTGGAGCGCCTCGCGCGGGAGCTGGCGGAGGTCAGCCGGGAGAAGGTCCGGGCGGCGGAGTGCGGCTTGGCGGTCCTGGAGGAGAACCAGAGCCTGAAGCAGCAGTGCTCGGAGCTGGAGGCCGAGCAGGAGGCGCTAAGGCAGGAGCTGGAGCTGCTGCAGGAGGTGAGTATCTGATGAAGAGCTCCGCTTCATCATCCACAACGCACGCGCTCTGATCAGGCTGACCATACTGCGGGTGCGCACGCGCAGAGGCTTACACGAGAAACAAACAAAAACGTCTCCTAAAGTTCACCACATTAGGTCTTTGCTGCTGAAGCTCCCGCTGCTTCCTGTAGTCTTCATCAGTCAGCCTCCTCATCCTCGCTCAGCCCCGCCCTGCAGGATCCAGGTCTTCTGAGTTCTGAGATCCGGACCGGTTCATGTATGCAGAAGAATCGCCTTCATGCCCTTCATCATGGATGATAAGGTGTCCATCACTGTGGAGGACGCCCTGCCATCTCCAGAACTCTCGTGTCTGCATCAGTCTAAAGTCATCTTCATCTTTGCACAACTCCTCCTCTTCTCTCAGCCTCCATGTGAGCGGGTCCAGCTGCAGGGTTCTCGTTGAGGCCTTCTTGTTTGTTGCTGCTTCACACGTTCAGCATCATCTTTTTGAAGAAGTTCCTCTCCTTCATCATCTCCTTTCCTTCGGTGGGGGAGACTGGGGTTGGTTGTCACGTTTCTTGCTCGTCTTTCAGCGATGAATTCCCGCATGACGCAGAATCTTCAGGTCTCTCGAAGGTCTTTAGAAGTCATTGTAACAAAAAGGAAGAAACCTGACAATCTGAAACAGTGATGGATCTGCAGACGTTACGTTGGAATTTGAAAAGAAGATTTTTTTAATCTAGAATACGTTTTAATATGAATACCACCCCTATGACAGTTATCATCAATCGCCCTTATGCCTTAATAATAGGTTTAAAGTGGGTGATCAGTTACTTTTAGTAAATAAAACCAAATCATTTTCATAATGTAAGTTGCCTAACAACAAACAAACTTACAACCCCCCTAAAATGATCTAAATGTTTGCTTTTCTAAGCAATATATTATTAAAATGAATTTTCAAAGGTGACCCATTCCGTTAAAACATCAGTGAGCATCATCCGTCAGGCAGAACCGCAGTCCAAAGCTGGAAACCCTGCACGGCACGTGCCGGGCTTCTGTCCCAGCTGTGACAAATCGCACACATCTGTCTGCACACCAGCAGCTGGAAGAACATCCGTGAAGGTTCGGTGACACGTGACAGCCAAAAGCCTTCTGACAAACACGATCAACGAGCTGCTGCTGGTGCTGCTGGTGCTGCTGGCCCTTCTGATGGAAAGGCCAGATGTTTAGGACAGACTCACACTTTCCTGAACGTTAGTGGATTTCTTCTAGTGGAAAGGGAAGAGAGGAAACTGTTGCAGTAAAAATCACCAGAACCGTCCCTGCGTCCACCAGCGCTCTCATGCTGAACTCACCCATAGTTTGGTCGGTGGGGGAGCTGTGGGACAGGAGGAGGTGATGAAAACTGCAGCATCAGAGGCGCTAAAAACAGACGCGCCCATGGGAGCGCTCGCTTACTCCGCTGTGACGTCACTCAGCCAATGGGACGCCTCTGTGGTTGTTGTCATCAGACACTGAGCCCCCCCCTCTGATGAAGGCGGTTTATCATTGAGCTGCTGGTCCTCTCACAGCGTGTTGCTGGTTTCCAAAGAAGGATGAAAAGAGGATAAATCATCATTGTTTTAAACTCCAATCACCTTTTGCTCTGTTTTAAATGTTTTTCTAAGACGATGATGATGATGATGATGATTTTAGTAAAAAAAAACAGTGTCATTTTCTAAGTCTCAATTTCTGCAGAAGGGGAGGAGTTCAATAAAAGCTCACCTCTGACTTTTAGACAGAACTCTTGGCGCGGAGTAACCCGGCGCTCATTTCCCATCATTCCTTTGTTAAACGATGATCCAGCTCTAGCTTACAGCCCCTCACAACCCCAGCCTGACATTAGTGGTGCAACAAAGTCAACATTAGAGCGATTCAGCCTCAACAAACAAAGACGTGCACGGATCTGTCTGTCAGTGGATGCATCAGGATGGAGTGGAGCAGCGAGGGTCGTGGCTCGCCGATTGTGGTTTGTACGCACTAACTACAAGCTTTTTCAAACTCTACTTAACTGAAAGTGGACAATCCAGCTGCTGTAAGTTCTTACCAGAATGTTTAGGCAGGAATTCTGTCAGGGATTGAAACTGTTGGTCATCTTTGATATTGAAGGCCCACTTCAGTGAAAATTGTGTTTTTAACATGTTCTTGTAGCCCTTTTCTGATGATGGAGGACAGATATTAAGCAAATCAAATTTAAAATTGCATTTCTGAGTATTTCTTCATTCACATTGTTGTGAATCAGGAGCAGATTGGGCTCCCTCATCCACTCTGATACGTCCATTTACAGACAAACAGATCCGTCTTCATTTTCCTCGTGTGAGCCGGAGTCTGGGTCAGAACTGTACAGATGGATAGCTCCGACACCACTCACCATTGCTGTATCACCAGTAATGTTAGGTTGAGGTTGTGAGAGGCTGTAAGCTAGCGGGAGAGAGTGTAAACAAAGGCATGATGGGTGATCACTTCTGAAGTGTTTATTTCAGACTTGTTGAGGTCTTTGTCTCATATGAATGATATCTGTCAAAATGACCTTTTCATTTGAACTGAGTTCCCCGCCATCAAACTGTCAAGGCACGTCCCAAATGGTGGTGATTTTATCTCTAGAGTTATACCGCCATTCACTGCAATGCTGGCAAGAGCTTGAACCATGAATGCACCATGATACCTTTAGGGTAGTTTACATTTCTCTTTTTGCTCTTCACTCCCAGAAGAAGGCTAGTGTGTTTTCCTTCTCACATTTATCGGGTTGAAAGAGACATTTGTGTGGGAGAGGACTGATGACAGTCTATGGACTGGATGGCCGCTCTGTCGGCCCAAGAAAGCAGGAATTATTCATTCAAGACAGAGAAGTGTCTTGTTTTTTTTGTCACTCAGCAGCTCTTGGCTGAAAGCACGAATAAGACAAGGAATGAAGGAGACATGCAAACATTTGACATGCAAATGCCGCACTTCTTCTATATCCCTGGGCTACCGGGCAGCTGGTGGTACTTGATATGGAAGGCGCTGTTTGGAGACATTTACACATCGTCCAACCAGGGCTGCTGCCGGCTGGTGATCCAGCTGCCACCGCCCAGCTGTTGCCTGAACCACAAATGGAGGTTGATTGTGCTCTGAGGTTCGGCTGAGCGCTCCATCAGCTGAAAAAGAAGAAATGCTGAAAAGAACAAAGACAGGTTGATTTTCAAATGCAAAAGGGACGTCATCCCCGCCTGACCAATGACCGCCCGAGTGCCGCCGTCTCCATTCATGACCACGCCAAGGATTTTTCAAAAATCAGACAGTGGCATGAAATCTTGAAGAAGCTGCCGATGACTACCCGATGAGGACTTTAAAGCACTGCACCTCCAACTTTCTCTCGTTGTTTTGATCCGCCTCATGCTTCCTGGCCAATGACCGAAGAGATCTTTAGTCACATGGTTTTGTTTACAAGCTTTACTCCGAAACAAAGACCTCCCTTGAACGCCAGTCTGAAAACAGACCAAACTGATCATATGTAAACTACTGCATAACATTTTAATAAAAAAGTGCAAATAAATGCATAAACAACTGTATCATTTACAATGTGTACAAAAAAATACTACAAGATGTAAATGATGGATTTAGGTAAATCATAACCTAGGTTCCACAATGGACTGGCAACCAGTCCAGGGTGCCCTTGACCTTTCTCCTAAATTGGCAAGGATAGGCCCCAGCAACCCGATGTAACCTAAACTGTAAACCAAGATGTAATCTACTAAACATTCTAAGATCTTTTTTTACTGTGGTAGCAAAAAAATAAGACTTAACCTTAACTAAGAAGCACACAAAGGCATAAACTCTAAACTACTACTATTAAAACCGAGACACAAAAAAGAAGGTGACTAAGACGTAAGGTGTCAAAAATTACTTGGCGCACAATATGAACTATGATATAAGTTAAAATGTCAATACTTTTGTAAACAAAGGTGTAAACTATCATGTAAACAGAGATGTAACCTTGGATGAAACAAAGATGTAAACTAGAATGTAAAATATGAGTTTGAGTTATTTGAGCTAACCTTTCTTTATTCAGGAAAGACAGATGAAAAAAAAAGGTTGTTTAGTTAGAGGATACAATGTAAACAAAGGTTTTCACAAGGATGCAAATTAAGAGTTTGTTTCCCCTGATAATCTGGAACGAAGTTTCAGTCTGAACACTCCCGTAAAAAAAGGTAAATGATGATGAAACCTACAACTTCAGCACAGATGTACAGGAAGATCAAACCTTCTATGTAAACTACAAGATATACCACGATTACACCATGACGTAAACCATAGCATAAAATTAAGATGTCATCTAAATTGTTTACCACTTTGTAAACTAAATACATATTTACTATGAATTAAACTTAAATGGAACGTAAATGTAATTAAGCTGACGATTATAATGAAAAAATCTAGATGTATAGTAGGATGAAAAGTACAATTTGAACCATGTTGTGCACTGAAATGTAAAGTAAGATGTAATCTGCAATGTAAATTCAAATGTAAACTACAGTTTAAGATCAAACATAAGATAGCATGTTCACAACACACAAAACCACCATGTCAGCTTTTTAAAGAAACTAAAACACCATTTTAAAACGTAAAGTAAGGTGACATTTCAGTTGTAAACTAAGATGTTTCATAAATGTACTGACACCTGAAGTGAGATGTAAACTTTATTTGAAGCTTTGCTCGGTTGTTGTTGTCGGCTTTTATCCAGACAGATTTTGGGAGTGCAGCTGTACTTTCTTATTCTGATTTCAAAAACTTTTTTTTTAAACTTGATTTAAATGGTGAACTAGAAGACTTAAAGAATACAAAGCCATTCTTTTACTGACCTTTGTAGTTAAGTTGTAAGTTCCTGGTTTTCAACTTGACAGCTTTTGTTGTGATTATTACGTGTTGGCTTTTTTACTTATCTCTCTTCTTTCTTTCAGCTGATAGAGAGGTCAGCTTAACTTCAGAGCAGAACGAGCATCCATTTCTCTGTTGCATTTGGTGTTTTATTAGATAAATGAACCTTTAGGTCATTTACCTCAGAGCTGAACTGGACTGGATTTGATGAACTTCCTTCAGGACTTATGAAAGTGATGCATGATGGAGGACTTCCTGACCAGGCTTGCATAATTAGGAATGTTTACAACATTTGAGGTTATGTGTTTCCATTACTCTGGATTTGATCCGTGGAGCTCTAGTTGTTCCTGTTTGCAGGGGCGGACCAACCTTTTGGCAGAGGAAGGTGACTGCCTAGACTTCAAATATTTTTAAATTAATTTTCATGGCCATCATTATTCGACTCTGCCACAATAAAAAAAAAATCACTGAGATAGCATAATGCCGCATTCAACCAGACACGGCAGGGGCGTCAGGTTTCATTGTTAAGTCAACGTAAAGATGCGCTCTGAGGGCTTGCGGTGCGATTTTGGCGTTGGGTTGTAGAGTTAGAGAAGCTGCTTCGTCTTTAACAGTTCTACGACATCGCCTGTCCGTTCTGGGAGAGGATCCCTCCTTCATGTGGACATCACTGAGGATTCTTGTTTTTTTTCCCCTCAAGATAGTGTTTTTTAAGAGTTTTTCATCACCGAGAAGGAGGGTCAAAGGGCAGGGATGCCAGTTTAGCTTAGTCTGTTTAGCCACCAGCTGTTGTTTATATTTTTATGACTGACTTTATGTTCTTTGCATGAATACCGGTGTGAAGCCCATTGAGACGGCTGTGGTGGTGATATTGGGCTATAGAAATAAAGCTGAATTGAATTGCCCAAAGGAGGAAAAGCTCAGTGGGAAGGATCAAGCTGGACTTGTGATCCCAGTCCATTGTGTCCTCTCTGTTCAGGCATTTGGCCAGGCCTACTCCATCCAGAGGAAAGTGGCTGAGGATGGGGAGACCAATGAAGAGACTCTGCTGCAGGAGTCTGCCACCCAAGAAGCCTTCTATGTGGGACGGCTGCTGGAGCTGCAGTCGGAGCTGAAACAGAGCCGAGCCGCCGCCTCCAGCAATCAGGCTGAAAGCGAACACCTCAGTTCAGTGCTGCAGGAACTCAGAGAGGTACAGTCCTGCTGCAGGGGGAACTAGAGTCTGGTCATAAGATCCTGTTCTCTTCCATGTATTGCCAGGTTGAAGAGGTGAAACAGGAAGTAGTCCTTGCTTTTAAGCCATTCACTATTCTTATTTCTTTGTTGCAGCAGACGTTATGCAGGTCAGGAGCCCCCATGTCAGCTCACGTCTCCTGTGCTTCTGTCTCAGCAGAGCAACGAGATGCTGGAGCTGCAGAGGAGCCGCATGCAAGAGGAAATGAGAGAATTCAAGTTTCGAGAGTCCCGGCTGCTGCAGGACTACGCTGAGCTGGAGGAGGAGAACATCTCTTTGCAAAAGACGGTGTCTGCGCTGAAACAGAGTCAGGTACGATCATGCCTCTCATGGTCACTTTGAGATGAACTTCTTCTAAGCTCCTGAAGCCCCCCCCCCCCATCATCTTTTGATCAACTGTAAAATTGTTCCCATTGAAATTGAAATGTGGTGGCATGAATGCAGCCTCACAAACGTTTTAACGGGATCCGCATCGCGTCTCACAGTTTTCCCAACAATCGATATGTCATAAACACTCATCAGCGAACCTCCTCAGTAACCGTCTGGCAGCACGCCTCCGCCGTTACCATGGCAGCAGTACAAAGTGTTGTACCTGACGTTGATACAGACATTCAAAATTGATCCGAGAAATATAAAGTTAGAATAGTGAACTGCAGATGAGGGATCAGTTCAGAGTTCTGATGATGGTCAGAAGAAGCTTCCGCTGTGACGTCTGAACAACAGTCCTCCCACAGATCCTGACTCCTATCCTGCCACACTATGGAATAAGAATAGAATCCAAATGTTCTGACAGGAATCAGCTGCAGATGCTGCATGTATCGACAGCAAACCCAGCAGAATGTGTCGCTGAAGGGACTGATTGTGTTCAGGTGGAGTATGAAGGTTTGAAGCATGAGAACAAGGTCCTGGAAGAAGAGGCGGAGCTCCTGAACAGCCAGCTGCAGGAGGCGCTACGCCTCAAAGACATCTCCGACTCTCAGCTGGAGGAGGCGCTGGAGTCCCTGAAGGTGGAGCGAGAGCAGAAGAACCACCTCCGCAAAGAACTGCTACACCACCTCAGCATGTGCGATGTGGCCTACACCGGCAGCGCACATCTGGTCTTCACCTCTGCCCCCCCCCAGCGGCAGCGCCACCCCGACTGCCATGCTCTCCCCAGAGGAACCCACGAGGTGGAGATTTTTCACACAAAGCCCCAACAGGCAACCGAACACTGCGTCACATAGAAGGTCCTATTTACTAAATCTGAAAGATTCACAAAACTTTGAATGGTTTCTGCTGTCCTGTAGGTGTAATGGCCTCCTCCAAGGGGGAGGAGCTGCAGCTTCTGTGCACCGCACCAACGAGGAGAGCCGGACTGCTGAGGGGGCAGCGAGGGTGGACCTCTTCAGTGAGATGAACACAACAGAGATTCAGAAGCTCAAGCAGCAGTTGATGACGGTGAGTGTGGGAACGCCAACAACTCTTATTTTGGAAGGCCAAGAACAACAAATGCACACACTCTGAGACAATGTTAAACATGCTAATCACAAACAGAACTTTCAGCTGGCGTGGTCAGCGCCGGGGTTGAGGACGACCAACTCCGGCGCTGTCAATCTACTGGCAGGCGGTGAAAACCAGACTGTTTTTGGTCAAAGACGGACAGACAGAAGGCATTTTCATCAGCAAGGAGAGGCAGGAGTGAAGCTCTTAAGTTACATTCACACCACCCTCCACAACGCACGCTTAAACTGGCTCCTCCAAAGAAAAGTCTAGTGAGGGTAAATGCACGTTTCAGGTACTTACGTGGAGCTATGCAAGTCTTTACAGTCATGTTGGGGCTCTAATAACAAAACACGTGGCCATGTGTTTAAAGTTAAACCAGGTTGAACTTTGACCATGCAGGGACTCGGATCTGGTAGTGACGTATGAATGGTCTTTCATTTATCGGAGTAGAGCTGTGAAAGAAAAAGTCTGGAGCCAGATGCAAGAGATTTGCACCACGTTGGCATTTGACACCAAGCCTCTTCCAACTGTAAGAGGCGGGAAGGCGCTAGCTTACAGTAGAAAAAGAAGAAGAAGCCCCTCCCAACTTGTCCAGTGTGAATGCCAAATGTGCGTTCAAGAACACATGCCTGGTGCGAACGGAGCACAAGCCTCTCCAAGCCAAAACTTTCATCCATTGGGCTGGATTGTCCAGAATTCAACAGGATTAATGATAGAAGACAACTCTGATTGATTCAAATTCTGACCCCAAACCAGTAGAGACGGGTCAGCCAGGACCAGCCTACGGTCATCCACGGGCATCCAGAGTCCTGACAGACTCAGAACAGATCGTACACAACTGGAACCCTGGCACTGAAAAGGAAGTATTGATGTACAGACAGTTAACACAACAGTAACAAACTGTAACGTGTTGAGATTGGGCTCATCCTATTAAGTACAAAAGAAAGAAAAGCAAACTGAGGGCAATGTAGGAGATCAAACATCAGTCCAACAGTCAACACTCCTGACCAACTTTTTGAACAGTTGTCCATTTTCAGCTGTAGCTGCACAGTCAAATACACCTCCACATAGACCCGTCTTAGTTTTTGTGTCTGTGGAGCTACAGTCGGTAGGCAGGTCTTACACCAGGTTGGGATGATAGTCTTTCTTCTAACCAACAATAAAGCGTGCAAAACATAAGAACGGTCTTTGGTGAGTGAATATTCTGTGTATGAATGCATAAGAACTGTCAGAGGATCTATGGGGAGATCATCCTCCATCCTCTCTTTGATATCCTCCCGGAATGATCTTTTAGTTCTGCTGGGGGCTTAGAGCAAAAAGACAGGAGAATATGATGTACTCCGTCCCAAAGGAAAACAAATCAGAGCCAAATGTCTAAGCAATTCCTCCAGAGAAAACAAGAATATTCCGGCCAAATGCCAACAGAATAGCAGCAGCTTTTGGATGCACACCATAAGTCCACATTCTAAACTTGGGAACAGCCTTTTCCCAAAGACACAGAGTTTGTGCGTCTTTGACTTGTGGCTCCGCTCATTTTGCTAAGTGTCTCTTGTGTTTGGATGCTGCCCTCGCCAGGTTGAATGTGAGAAGGCAGCCCTGATGAACAGCCTTCAGGAGTCCCAGACTCGGCTCCAGCACACACAGGGGGCTCTGACCGAACAGCACCAGAAGGCCCGGCGCCTCAGCCAGAGAGTCCTGGCTCTGCGCCGGCATTCCAGGACTAACCCAGAAGCTCCGAGCTCCGACAAGGAGCCGAGCAAAGACGAGGGCGAGATCGAGGAAGAGGAGGAAGCTGAGGAGGAGGACAGCGAAGCGCTGAGCAAAAGCCAAATATTTTCCTACCAAACCCCTGGTCTAGAAATTCTACAGGTCAAATACCGCGTTGCTGTGACTGAGGTGGTGCAGCTTAAAGCGGAGCTGAAAGGCCTTCGGGAAAGGCTGGCGGCGTGTGAGGAGGGGGTTGCAGAGGAGAGACCCCCCCCGAGCAAGCAGATCCAGAGGCTGCAGAGGCAGGTTCTCTCTCTGGAGAAGAGCTGCTGGGACGGCCAGGAGAAGGTAACGCCGGTTTCCCCTTCTGTCTTCCATCACTCAAAGGAAGACATTACACTCTTTTTCAATTGTTTTCACACAATTCCAAAACCGGGATCCATTTCTCAAAATCTAATCACAATTATCCAAACAAACACCACACTCAGTTCACACAATTCCTAGACTGTTTGTAAAGTGACACACTTCAGTCAAAACATACACACATATTTGTGAAATGCTATTAGTTTTCATTTCAGCAACACAGTCCTCAACGATCAGACACGGTTTCACACTGCTGTGATAAATTCAAAACACAATTGCCAAAAAACTTATTTTAGGAAATAGCATGTGCTGGATTTTTGGCCAGACAAAACGATGACAAAACAAAACAACAACATTCTTCATGATTAGTTTGAGATACAGGGAGAATGTACACACATAGGTCTACCATAAGCTTACCGAGCACGGTACAACACTGATGCTGCAGACTGAAGATTTCAAACAGTATTCCTTACCATAATCATGTCTTCGTGTTTTTGCAAGGTTAAATCCAGCCTCATCCACATATATGAGTTCATGCTGAACTCCATTTGAAATCCATTTGCAAGACTCTCTGAAACACAATAAAAGACAACTGGATGCTATTCCATATCTAAGGCACATTTGTTTTGTGCCAGAACATTATGAGCAGTGCACAATACCACACCATAGCAGTAAAATGACCAGTTCATACCTCAGTGCGCAGAGGTTTCCCTCTCTCTGAATTCTGTCAGATGGTACCCCATGCAGTTGCTTCATGTGTACTTGATTTTTCTTGAGGATTCGAGCTAATGTTGAGAGAGACTCATTGGATGTTATTGAAAATACGCTCATTGTTGATGATATTGACTTGGATTTCTCGCAGCCTGATACAATTATTGGCCATAACCATGTTCACAATGGCAGCCTCCAGTGTTCATCATGCTCCATGCTCATCACATGCAGCCGACTGTCAAATGTCACAGTAAACAGTATTGATGAGAAGTACAGTAAGCTTGAGTTTCTACGTACTGTGTTGTTAGCTCACCTGTGTTCTCGATGAAATGTTCGAGTTACTGAGGCACCAGTATTTCTGCTGAGATTCGTTGAACTCTTGGTCCTGCTTCCATCAGTGTCATTTCATGCTTGATAACATGCTCAATAAGTGTTGCACGGATTTCTTGATTCAAATTTGGTCTTCGTCTTTGTTGAGGTTCTACCAACTCTTCAAGTCCTTCTCTTCCTCCTCCTTCTCCTCCTTGAGCTCCCCCTCTCACTCTTCTTCTAGCTCCTTCCATTTTTGACAGATACAGGTGAACTCACCTGCTGCCTTTTATTGCACACCTGAGTGCTGCGTTTTCAAATCCACACCTTGTGGATGTGAGTATCCGGCAGTCCGGGGCTTTGTAATGGTGAGGAAGTAACCTCACAATCCTTGTCTGTGTCTCAGGTCCAAATGTGCGTGGAGTTTCACAAAGCAGTGTGTGTAACGTTCTGCAAAAAGAATGACGCAGACATTTTGTGCAATGTTGTGCAAATCTGAGGTGGCGTTCTGCTCCTTGGAGTAGAATTTATCAAATTGTGTGGCGATTTTTATTTTAGAGTGTAAACAATCGTAAAAAACTGTCAAAAGAACTCAGTTGACCCCCGTGTGTTCTGCCAGAGCTCGGCTCTGGAGCTGGAACTCCAGGCGGCTCAGTCAGCAGCCAGTGAAGGCCAGGCGGCTCTGAACGCAGCCCAGGAGGAGCTGGTGACTCTGAGCGAGGAGCTGGCCCAGCTCTACCACCACGTTTGCCTCTGCAACAACGAGACACCCCACCGGGTCATGCTGGACTACTACAGGTGGGGCTAACATCAGTGTGGATGGATGTTTGTCTGTGGGTGGATGAGTCTGCTATCTGCATAGTTCATTCAGTTTGTCTCCACCTGGAGGTTCAGAAAGAACTGTCTGAAGACGCCTGCGGGTCATTAGAGGAACTGGTTTGAGGTGTTGGGGCTGTGGCCTCGTTCACAAACTATTCACACAATGGGCTAAATGCACGTTACTTTCAAGTCTGATGTAAGACCCCGAATGTATGGTGAGTCGATGGCGTTGTTTTCATAAAAGTGTCTTTAGCGTTGAGTAGATGGAAAAGTTGACTCTTCTGGAGCTTCCCAAAGCCACAATAAGACTGTGGTCACATATCAATTTAAAATGCCCCCAAGATGATATTTAATGACTTATTTATACTCTGACATGCCGTTCACTCTTACTTGTGAGCCTCTTTGAGCAGCTCGACACCAAAACAACAACCATCTTGAGTTCATTGTTTATTCAATGAGCTCAGCGGCACGCGTACAGTTTAGTTTCAACTCGGGTGGGAGACTGAAACTCCGTGCCAAGTTGCCAGACAATGTAAATGTTCCTTTTAGGACGAATATTTCTTCATTTACCCAAAGAACAGTACCTGGAACGTGCTTGTGTAGATACAGCTGCAGTGCTTCATGCTCTGATTAAATGTAACCATTTTATTGATGTGAAATATAAAGTCATAATCTTAAAAAAACTGTGAAATATTGGTACTGTTTTGGGATATATTGTGATACGTATCATATCGCCAGACTCCCGCCAATACACGCCCCTATCAGTCAGGTGTGACGTTGTAACGATGCTCAATTGGTGCCCAAACCGTGCCAAGAAAATCTCCCCCACAGCACCGTGTTTCTGCTCTGATGAGTCTCCATTCTCCTGTGACATTCGGATGGCAGGGTCAGAATTTGGCATGAACAGCATGTGCAAAGTGTGGATCCATCCTAGCTTGTATCGATCATCATAAATGTTTTGGCCGTGAGCGTCACTGTCCTGCTGGTTAACAGCTGTTCCTGTTGCCCCCTCCTGTCTTGCAGGCAGGGCCGGGGTCTCCGTAGCATCAGTGCCAGCCTCAAAGCGGTGTCCTCAGACAGCAGCAAGGTTCTCCTCACACCCCGCCTCTCCAGGCGGCTGGTTGCTGCCGCTTCCACGACCTCCTTCCCCGGGGGGTCGCGGAGCCCCTCTGCGTCTCCGTCCAAAGAGCCGCTGTCAGGGGAGGGTGAGGGGGAGGACAAGGAGGTGTGCAGGGAGGGTCTTCAGGCTCCGTTTGAGCAGACCCTACCCCCCTGCACTCCACCTACCCGATCACCCAGCATCAGTGCCTCCTCGTCCTCCTCGTCTTCATCATCACCTGCCCTGGAGCCGCATGGCGAGCTGCGCAGGGAGCCCATGAACATCTACAACCTGAACGCCATTGTTAAAGACCAGGTAGACGACAGAACTCTGCCGTCCTCTAAGGGGAGGGGCCTTTTCTCCATAGAAGGTGGACCCTCTGGTCCTGACCGCCTCCTCTGATTTTCCAGGTGAAGCACCTGCAGCGAGCGGTGGACCGGTCCTTGCAGCTGTCCAGACAGAGAGCTGCAGCTCGGGAGCTGGCGCCTCTGCTGGACAAGGACAAGGAGAGCTGCATGGAGGAGATCCTGAAGCTCAAGTCCTTACTGAGCACCAAACGAGAGCAGATCGCCACTCTGAGGCTGGTGCTAAAGGCCAACAAACAGGTGAGTGCCCATGCATCCGTCAGGGGCTCTAGCATAGTTGGGCAGCAGGACAGATGGACAAAAGTTGCTCCTGTGACGATGTGGGTCAATGAGAGCGGACCAGGATCAGGAACACGGTCGCCGTGAAGCTCCTTCAGGATCATCACTGCTTCAGTGGTGGGAGGTCTGAATGAAGACAGAGCTGCTCTCTTTGCTTCAGACGATGACTCCACCGTCACTCACATTCACGCAGGTTCTTCAGGGAGAGGCCATTGAAGCACAGATTATGCTACGTTCACACGCGCGTCAAATCTGCCTCTATTTGGACATGAGTTTGTAATCATGATGCGTCAGACACGTGTGGGAGGAGCTCCTGCCAAATGTAGCCTGATCTCTGGTCAGAAAAAATTTATAAAATTCAGGAGAATGATCAGATTGTCCTTCATATTTGGCTTTGGACCCATTGATCCTGCCAACAACGTGTCACAAAGCCGAGTCCCTGATACACGATGCGTATTCATCGCCAAAGTTTAGATTTTTTAACTCTGGACGCGATGTGATACCTGCCGAGCCCGAAACGCACAGCAGGACCTCTTATCATGTCTGCATCTCGTAATACCTCGTAATCCGTGCTCAAGTCTGTAGGTTTAACCTATTGACTGTATAATAGAACTGGACAGAGTGGCTGTGATGTCACTCATAGAAAATGCCTTTCCTCTGGCTCCTGCAAAATGAAGTCTATTCAGTCACAATTTTTCTATATTTTTGAATAGGGACCTTGCCATGTTTGAACCAGACATCGTTAGTAAACAGAGATTGGTCTAAGTCGGTCTGAGTCAACGTTTCTATGGCAACAACTATTGCCAATCAGGAGTGAGCTTGTGCAGAGTCCAGGCCCCTTCCAATGAAAGCAGCTCGGGAGGACCTGTCAGTCTAACATTAAAAGTGGAGCCAGCGGGCACCACATGCTTTTACTGAGGCATCTCATTGGTCCGTTTATAACTTGAATAATTTAAAATATTTTGTGACAAAATAATTAGGATGATCAAAAACATGCTAAGAAAAACGGTTATTCTGACCAATGGAATGAATGAGTAAAAGCTGTTTATTTCTCTATAGAAGTCTATGGAGTTTTGTCTTCATGGAATAAGCAGGTACTTCCTGTTTGGAATGCCAGAGGGGAGGAGTCACTCAGTGCAGTTCTCATATACAGTCAATGGTTTTACCTCATGGTCCATTTGCTTTTGTGGAGGGTAACGATGTCTTGATGCAAAACCACAACAAAAACCAAACTACAAACAACGGACCAAATTCATGCTCCTACCAGCCCACAAACCCTTCTTTCATTTATTTGTGGATGATAAACTAGTGCAAACAAGACATACTGCCTCCTACTGTGTGGGGGGAACTCTGCACCAGGTTCGGGGCGGCGTGAGGCTGGACAGGAAGAAATCTGAGCAGCAGAGCAATCAGGATCTGCTTGAACTGACTGCTCCCTTCATCATGCAGTTCTTTAATGCCTCTTAGATATTTTTTTAAACCTCCGTGCTTTATAAAAGGCTTGGCATGGCTCGGCCCCCTATGAGCTCTCCTGCAGGTGGTAGGCCCACCGGAGAGTGATCCCACATCCTGAATGGGGGCCAAGTACGCTAATCCTGATGACGTAACAGAGTCTTGGTGTCTAGTGCTCACGAAGACGAGGCCAACGCTTCAGAGAGCTCAGCTCCTGGGATCACTTAAGCTGTCAAACCGCTCCACATTAAGGAGGGGTTCATGGAGTACTGGCTCCTCCTCATCTAGAGGAGAGGGAGCTCAGATTCATCCTGGACGCCTCCCTGGGGAGGAGCGTGTCCCACAGGGAGGAGGCTGTGGGGGAGACCCAGGACACGCTGGAGAGACTACATCTTATCATTAGTTTGGACCTGCATTTGTGTCTTTTCTGGTATAAAGGCATTCTACATAAACTTTACTTGCTTTTGTACAATAATCTAGACAGCAGCTCTGATTGGACGATGTCTTCAGATGGCAGCCGTCCATATCCAGCCCAGGGGTATATATAAAGCGGGCCATTCTGCACGCCTGATGGTCGACTGACTGCCACTGTCTACTTTCACAACCACACCAACAGTTTTAGAAAAATCTGGCTGCGTCATGACATCTTGAAGGTTCTGTGATGCCTCCCCATTGCGCGGTGGCTGTTGTATTAGTGTCAGAGGACTGATGCTTCCTGTTTTAAGAAGATTATTGTTCTTTATAATTGAATGTGTAATTATTCCTATTGTGTGTTCTCGCAGACAGCAGAGGTGGCTCTGGCTAACCTGAAGAGTAAGTATGAGGCAGAGAAGTCCATGGTGACCAACACTATGACCAAGCTGAGGAATGAACTGAAGGCCCTGAAGGAGGACGCTGCCACCTTCTCGTCTCTGCGAGCCATGTTTGCTACCAGGTGACAAAGAACACTAGAGATACCTTTTTCTGAATGTTGGGCAGTCTCACCCAGATGACACAGCACCAAGTCCTATCGGATGTTGTTTGGAGTGTCTAGCTTGCTGGACGTACTAAAACTAAAGTCGGTTGGTGTTTACCAGAGTTCTGATGTTTTAAACATCTTTTAAAGTGAAATCTATGCTTCCTTTCATCTGATTGAGGTTCCTTCTCTGCTCTTTCTACAGTCAGACTCACGCCAGATAATCTGATCCGCTCTCGATCCCCACTGTTCTCACTGCCTGTAATGATCATGGCCACTCCCATCCAGCAGGTGGCAGCGTGCCCCTTTTTCATTAGTTACATTTTTCTGAGCAAAAACAAACAAGTGCGGGATGATGCCTGTCAAGGTGTCCATTATCAGAAATGCATGGACCATCCCACTTATACCAAGATCAATGACAAAAGAAAAATACGTTTAAACAATTGTTAGTAGTTTAATATTATAATTTACATTGTTTTTGATACAGAGCGGGATGCGTTGCCATGGTAACGGTTCTAGAGTTTGCACTGACCTTGCACCGACCTGCTGCAGCGGAGGATGGTACGATAAGTTCAACACAGCATCATTTCAGAGAAGAAGTTCACCTCTTAACGCTTGTTTTTGTCCAGATGAGGAAGAAAAAGGTTGTTTCAAAGAAACTTCTCCCAGTTTCACCTCTGCGGATCTCATCTCGTCATTCATAATAATCAAATTCACCAAACAGGCTAAAGGAGACAATAAAATCACTCGTCTTTTCTATTGTCTTGCTGTTGTGATAAGTTGCGTTTGTCCACCTGTGTACCAAGCTTTCTGTTGTTCTGGTCACCAACTGGCGTTTTACGCCAGTAATCTAGAGCGTTCGGGCTATGTGACCGGAGATCATTTTTAGGTGTCAATTATCACTTTACAGTGGACACCCTGCAGCCAACCAGAGTCCAGTATTTCCCCAGACCACAGTTGAAGCCAGGGCGTGACATAACTAACGTCGGAGCTTCGAAGAAACGTCATGTTTCACGAGAACAGCAGGCGTGTTCGGGGCAAGAGTCCATCTCTGCATCGCTGAGCCGTTTTCTAGCATGGAACGGCACAACCACTGCAGATGAACCAACCAAACTCCTTCTCGTTCGTGTAACCATGGTAACGGTGTTACCTGTGCTGTCCGTGCAGGTGTGACGAGTACATGACTCAGCTGGATGAGATGCAGAGGCAGCTCGCTGCAGCCGAGGACGAGAAGAAGACTCTGAACTCCCTCCTGCGCATGGCCATCCAGCAGAAACTGGCCCTCACTCAGCGCCTGGAGGATCTGGCCTTTGACCAGGAGCAGTCCCATCGGACCCGCGGGAGCAGAGTGACCCGTGGAAAGACCAGCACCCCTAAAGCCAGTCCTTTGACTTGTGCGTCAACATCTGAGCCAGCTGAAGGTTCTGCTGCAGTTTCGGGACACCTCCCCAGGCTCACCTCAGCTGTTTTACCTGATAATTCTGCCCCCCTGGAAGCATCTGGTCCAGCCGTCACCTCCTCCACACTACACACAACCCCATCCAGTCCGTCATCTTCATCAGTGTCCTCCCCATCTGGTCCTCCAGCGCCGGGGAACCCTCGGCTTTCCTTTCCTACGACACAGACTCCAGCTTTCACCCCGCTGAGGCCGGCTTGCCCCCACTGGACAATAGGGGGGCAGACATTCCTAATCGACTCCAACAGTTTCAATGCTAACATCTCCCCCTCCACCCCTCCCTCTAGGTCCACACAGCTAGGCTCTGTCCCTTCCTCCCCCTACCGGCCCCCTGCTCTGGGGGTCAGGCGGTCCACTTGGAGCCCTGTACCCTGGACTCGGCCCCTGCCTGGCCTGACGCGCTCCTACTCTCCTTCCTCCTCCTACTCATCCTCTCACTACCCGTCCCACACACATGGATGCCACAGTCCCTCCCCCTCCTTCACCGCCTCTAGCCCCTACCTATCCTCAGGTAACCCCCCCCCCATACAGCCACTCCAGCCGCTACACCCCCCTCTACCCCAGATACCACAGTTCATACCGGCCCCGCGAATGACCCTGAAAGTTAGACCTCAGCTTTTTGGCAGCAGGCATCCCTCTCTGTGTCACCAAAGAGGGAGGAGGCTCCCAGAGGGGGGGGCTGCAGTGGTCTCCTGCTGGCCTGGTCCCGTTCTTACCTGTGCCTACGCCTCGGCCGATGGATCGTGAATGTTCAATGACTTAGCTCAGGGATTTGACATGAGGAGCACAAGCGGCCTGCCTCTACTGTCCTCAGAGGGGTGCTGACACCAGAACTTTTACCGTTTTTAGCTTTGAGGTTCTTCAGGTTCAGACCACGCGTGCATGAAAACACACACAGACACATTTCAGGGGGGGGGTCCTGAGGGAGTTCATCAGGATCATTAACGTTTTAACATCCATCAAACAAATGCTTCCAACCTCTTCTGGTCTTGGGGTCATGGGGAGGTCCTAATTTCCCCCGGCCCCAACCCTGCAATCTCTACAGCTCTTTGGGCTGAGGGTGGGAGTGTCCTGGTACTCTTATGGGGTATGAGTGTCTGCTCTCTCTGTTGAAGAGCTAATGCCAAAATCTTTCAAACGGGGCGCTGCTGTATTGGTCCACAGAGCGTTCAAAGAGCTTGACAGAGAGGGATTCTGCTGCAAGCAGGAAAATCAAAACTTTGTAGAAGATGAAACAGTTCTGCGAGGTCTGAATTCCCTCACTACTTTTGAACTACTGAAAAAGTGCCCTGGATTTTAAAGGGCGAATATCATGCTATTCTCAAGCCTTTCAGTGTAAACTATGTCCTTATAGATGAGAATGTGTACCTGGCAGTAAGACGACTCAATCTCTGAAAACTAACAGCATCTGAATTTTTACACAGTTGGATGTGCATATTGAAATGAAAGCATTTTGCCGAGCCCTGCTAGCTCAGCAGAGAAAGTGTTAGCCTGGCGGCGGTGCTGGCAGCCCAGACTCTTCTTCAGGAATGAACATTATAATACTCTCAAAAGCTCAAAACGTTGGTTTAGCCATAAATAGGTCCTTTAAAAGCAATTCAAACACATCCTCCCTACTTTTGTTAACGCCAAATATGATTGGATTTAACAGATTCCCCAACATAAAAACCTAATAAATATGAACATTTTAGAACGACTATGTATGACTCCTCTGTGTTTTAAAGATGTATTCACAGGAAATTGTTCAAACGAAATGAATTGTGGTCTATATTTGTTAATCTAGTGAGCATTGATGAACACTGGTTTTAGGGAACTGGATTTTGACATTTTCGTTTGGAAAAGCACTGCAAAATGGCAAACACACTATATAGTGAACGAAGTAGTGAGTAATGAAGGAATTCAGACACAACCTAAGAGTGCAACAGAAAAGGGGATTACCAAAAGGAGGGAATTCCCCCCGTAGTCACATGCACACTTACAGGTACTGTGGGTTGTTCGGGCCTGTAGAGGGTCCTGGAGAGAAGCGGCTACATCTTAAGGTGTATCATGGAGTTCCCTTCAGGCTCTTACGGCCACCTTAAGGCACATCATGAAAATAAAACGCATCATTGTCGTGTGAAGCGTGAAGAATTCATAAAGAGAATGTCAAGTACAAGCACCTATCACATGTGGGTGACGCTGTCGAACGGTGTCCCTACAACACACGCTTGACGTTAGACTACGGTCACCCCCGCATGGCGCCGTAAATGCAAGTTTTTCAGCAAAGCAGTGGCAGGTGGCCACGCGACGGCAGCAGAGGTTTTGAGGAAAAGTTTCAATTTTACAGCAACGGGAAGTTTTTTCTCTTAAGAGTTGGCATTGGTCAGTAGCCTCCCGGGCACATTTGGACCATGTGCAAATGTCTCTGGATGGCGGCCATCCATTTTAAGTGCCACAATACCCAGGGGGTATATAAAAAGTTGGCCACTCTGCACGCCTGATGACCACCTGACTGCCGCCATCTACATTCATGAGTACGCCAACAGTTTTCAAAAAAACGAGTCTGCCGAAAAAGACAACCCCCCCCCCCAGAATGTGAGTTTGTTGTGTTTGAAGCATTCGTGAGCTCTCATAGTGTTCTGAGATGTCTTTCTTCATTCCTCGATGGTTTCACTGACAGGAAGTGATTCTGATGATTTCCTACCTGAAGCTACCCAAGCTTTCGTCTTCCTCCTGCCCCATTCTGACCTGAAACAATCGACTATATATGAAAACTGGACTGAGTGTGACGTGGCCTCATAGAAAATGGTTTAGTCCAATAGAATGAGGTCAATTCAGTGGCCATTTTTTCACAATATGAATACCATCATGTTTGAGCTAGATATTGTGAATAACCAACAAGTGGCCCAAATTCTCTCAACAAACATTTTGAACGTTGGACGTGGGGCCAGTCGGTATCATCTATGGTACTTTTACTCAAGCGATTTGAATAACTTGCGATAAAGAACAAATATCCATATGTATAAAAAAGAGAAAATGATCAGGAACATGTTAACAAAAGGTAGGAGAGCGAGAGCAGTTATTCTGACCGATGAAGTGACTGAGGAACTGTTGTTTATTTCTCAAGTCTTCGGGATTTTGGCTTCTTGGAGCTAGCGGATACTTCCTGTTTGGAACGCCAGGGACAAGGAGTCACTCTGTCCAGTTCTAGTATACAGTCAGTAACCGAAACGCAGCACCCGGTCATCAGCCGATCATCAACTGTTTTTCGCTCAGCTTCATCGGCCTCTGCTGCCTCCTGGTGGTTTTTTAACCACACTGCAGTCTTCTAAACAACCATGGACTATCACGCTCAATTATCACACTCAATTGTACTAATATACGTTCATACATGTTGTGGGATGCTATTCATGCACTTCTGTTCACACCCATGCATGTTCTTGCACACTAATGCATCTTCATGCGCATTCATGCTCTTTCAGTTCTACATGTTTTCATGGAGCCGTTCATCACAGAACATCATTCGATGATTGTTGGGCAGATCTGGTTCTGGCTAGAGCTGCATTGGAAGGTGGATAGAACTTCTCGTCATCATCCTTCCATCCGTTTGGGTCAAACCTGTGCAGTCTTCTCCGCTCAGCTCGTTGCATGTGTCGTCTGTTTTGGCCGAGCTTCTTCCCAGCACGTCTTTCTCCTCAGTGTTGTCTGATCTGCCGGAAAACCTTCTGAGTCTGAATCAGTCAGTGCATGTGTGCGTGCACGTGTGCTGAAGCCCCTGCTGGTGAACTTGGACCTTCTCCTGCCACAGCTGTACCTCAGGCTAAAATGCTGTTCCTGCACCGGCCTTTAGCTCGGACTACCGTCAGGCTGTTTAAACTTTGGCACTAGATTTTTTTAGCTGTTTAAATACTTCCATTTTCTCTGACCACACCTTCACTTCTGACTGTGGTGTTCTGGCTTTGAGGACATCAGTGTATTTGCCGACCACACACTGGAGCAGTAAACAGCCTGGTCCTTGGAGATGCATGGGATCAACCACAGTGAACGACTGTTTTCCTGCCTGCCTCTCATATCAGCGTCACAAGTCTGAGCTTCGTCCCTCACTGTGGCCTCACCACAGCTGTAATGTAAACTCTCTTTATTATGATGTAAACACACTTTATAATAAACACGATTTATGTATTTCTTTTGTTTCATAACGTAAACAGGAAGTCCTCCGGCTTTGTCTTTCATTCTGATTTTGGACTTTCATCCAATGTGTTCTCGTGTCATCAAGGCTGCATTCAGGCTGGACACATTAGGTTTGTTTAAACTGAACCAGAGTTCGTTTGCCCCGATAATCCGGAACACACTTTCAATCTGAATACACCCAAGTGGACTCTGGTTCGGAATCGCTCTCTGACCCATCTTTCGATGTGGTCTTGGTTTGTTTCAAATCGGAATCGATGCTCGAAGCAGAAAAACTGGACCAAAACGGCCATCATAGCCGAGCATTATGGGACGTAAACAGAGTAGGAAGGAAGCAACCAATGAGGACAAGCATGGAGCAACAGTGAGACAGCAACTCAATGAAATGTGGTGGGATGAATGCAGGCTCATTTAAACAACTTTTACCGTGATCCACATTGCTCCTCACGGTTTTCCCAACAATCTATATGTCATAAATACTTATCAGCGTAACCTCCTCAGTAACCGTCTGGCAGCACGCCTCCACCGCATCAAAGCAGCAGTAAAGTACCTCACGGCCTCTGCCCTGGGGAGACTTGGGCCCAATGCTGGGGGGGGGGGGAACAGTTGTTTCACCATCGGGGGTCAGTTTGGTAGCTGTCCCCGACCTTCCCTCCTTCCTCATACGAACACTTATTAGGTTGGAAGGGGGGCGTGCTTGCGGAATACCTCGAGGGGCCGATCCACTTGGCAGTGGTCCCCCCTCCCATGGTCTCCGCACAGTTTCGCCCCCTTCTCTTGGTTTTAAATGCACCTTAGACACGTAGGACCCTTGGTGGGGGGGTGCTGGGACATCACTGCCAGCAAGCAGGAGATGTCCTCTCAGTGCTCTACCCTCCAATTTTAATTGCACCGTAGACATTTAGGGCTCCTTGGTGAGAGGGCGATTGGACATCCCTGTAAGCAATCAGGAGATGTCCTCAGTGCCTTGCTCGCCAATTTTAACTGCACCCTTTATTACACACACCCTTCAACCACAAGAAACACACCTCAACACACACACAAATACATTACACAAGGAAGGTAGGACTACTGATCTTCTGTCCCCTACCCCATCCCCGGTGGGGGGAACAGGACCTTCAGCAGCGGCGGCCTTGTCTCTTGGGTGTCGGCCTCCTGGGCCCGGCGGCCCCCTCCCCATGCAGGGAGAGGGATCCCTCAGTCCTCTGGCAAGTCCATGAGCGGGGGATCATATTCCACCTGAGCCTGGAGGGTGTCTGTGTCCTTGTGGTGGGGTTCTGGTCCTTACCCTCGGGTGCCGGGCCCCTTCTAAGTCACAACATAGGATAGCCTGGTCAGGCTATGTAGTCCTTCGGGGACCCCCACTTCTCTTGGTCATCCCTCCTCTAGGTGGGGGTAGCTGACCCCCGCTGTGCTCTCTTCTGGATCTCCGCAACTGCCTGGAGCTGCGGTGCGGGTCTCCCTTTGGGGGCCCTGGCTCGTACCCGGGGCTGGGGTGGGGGGATGCTCAGAACTCCTGGGTGGTGGTGGGCGGCTTGTCTAGGGTGGTGGGGCTCTCGGGGGTGGGTCCCCGTGCTGGGCCGCCTGGCGCCGTGGGAGGGCTGCTCTCCTGGCTGGGCTGGGCCTTGCGCTCTGCGCTTCCGTACCTCACTGTGCTCGGGTGTTGGGGGCCCAGGTGGTGGTCCTGTGGGCCCTGGTCTGGGTGCTTGGCCGGGCTGCCTGGCGGGTGGATCTCCTCCGTTGACCCCACAGTATGGGTGCGGGGGCGGGCCCTGGTCGGCGCTGTGGCCTCGGCGGGGGTCTTGGTGCGGGGATGTCTGGGAGCTCTCCCTCCTTTTTTTTTTTCTTTTCTTTTCATTCCATCATCCACTTCAGCTTAACATAACATTCACCTGAGCACAGGCGTCGGCTCACCTTTGCACCTTCAAATAATGTGCGTGTCAGAAGGTAGTGCTTTGCATGTGTTGGTTGGTATGCACAAGTGTGTGTGTGAACTGGATGTGGACAAGTTTGTGAACACTCTTGGAGCCGGCAGGTATGTTTGTGGCAGCTGAGTGTCTGGACAGGCCCCGCCCATTTTAGACCAACATTCACTATTTTAATGGGTATAGGCTCCAACATTTTGTTGCCTGAAGATTCGCAACTCTACTTTCCCTTTCCATTAGTCATCCTCTAAAATCTATTATCCCCCCCCCCTTTTCTTTTTCCGTCCGGTCCAACAAAAATAACACAAACAAAATTAATATTAATAAAGTTTCGTTTAAATTACAAAAGGGGCTTATACCAACATACAATTTGTGTTCCCAATGATTTATAACCCCCGATTGTAAGAGTAAAATCTGTCTAATACAAGAGGCTTTCAGCTCATATCTGTCTGCTCAGCTGTTGGACAGGACAAGTTAAAAAAAAAAGAAATCAGGTGTGAACATTTTCTTAGCAGATTTTAAAAGGAAAATAACATTTTTGTATTTTGCTTTGACATATTTAGTAAAATATAGTCTCCTCTACATAAATTCAATCTTTTTTTGCTATGATTTTCCTCTGTGGCTGTGCAAAGGTAGAGAGAAGTGGCAGAAGGAGAATCAACCATTGGCAATCAACCTTAGAAGAAGAAAAAAAAAAGTAAAGTACCTGACGTTGTTACAGACGTTCAGAACTAATCACTGAAATCTAAAGTTTGAATAAGTGAACTATTCCAACAAGGATTGCAAAGTGAAGGACTTCCATCATTTCTGCCTCTAGTTGCCCCCCCCGTCTCGCAATTCCTGGCCAATGACTGAAGAGATCTTTAGTCTCATTGTTTTGTTTACAGGCTTTGGTTCAAAACAGAAATGTCCGGTAGATGGCAGTCTGAATCCAGCCCAAACACAAGATTGGACGACGTGTAAATGTCGGCTGTCCATACCAAGCCGCCTGGTAGCCTGGAGGTATATAAAAAGCGGGACATTCTGCACAAATGGTAATTCACAACTTGGATTTTGAGCAGACATTATAATCTTTATCAATTTACAAATGTACAAGTCAACATGTCTCCCAGAAAAGCACAATGCTTTGCCTTCTCCGTATTCTCCTCAGCATCACCTGCAATTTATGGATAAGCAGGTCTCAAGAGTCCCTGTGGTGCCATCAACGCCATGATGAGTTTTGTGCAGCATTAATGCCGCCTCCCCATCTGGACCCATGCTGACCGAGATTGCCATATGTCCATGTCAACAGCCTTCTTTCAGTGACAGCGGTGCTACCGTACAATTTCTAAAAATCGGACGGTCAGTTATCAGTCAATTATTGCACTGCTGCCTCCCTGCCACCCGCCTGTCACTGGACTGCCACCACGTGACCTCTAAAAGTGCCTCCTAACTAATGTCAACAAAGAAAAAAAATCATCCGGTCGCTGTCAAATCTAAACTTTTTCTTAAATACTCCACAGCTGCGGTCTACAAGGTGTGATTACAAATGTTGACTCACTGCCACCTGCCAAATAAAAAAAAACCAACCTTGCATTTTGGTCGCAGTGCTGTGTGGGATATGTGACTGTAGTATGAAAGAAAACGGATACTCCTTGGAGTACTTTTACTGCAGCGTCCTATTATTTACTTGAGTAGAGTCTTCCTCAGCTGCAGCCGGTTGTGTAGAGACAGAATCCCATCAGAATGAGCTCTTTCATCATCAGGTAGTCAGACCAAAGCTTGTTGTCCTGTGTTCCTCCCAGGTTTGGCATCTCCTGTGTTTGAGGTGAAAGGAGGTTCTGTACGGTGGCCCAGAGGTGCAAATCTCACCAACAACTCACTCAACACCAAAAATTTACTAAAGTTCACAAAAGCAATATTACATTTTAGAAATCTAAACAAAATTCTTCAAAATTCTACAAACCACAAAATGTGGCTTTATGGGACATTACTGTTTGGATGATGACCTTTGACTTTTTTCAAATGCGTCTTCAATGTACTCATACTTGCTGTGTAAAAGTTCGGAGCATATCCAGTACCGCTTCAGGACAAATAATTCTCAGTTGAAATGATGGACAAGCATCATCATCACAGATATCTCGTAATACTTACCGATTCCGGTTTCTTTCCGGTAGTTTTTTCATATGGATTCCTGGAAATAACTTCTGTTTTCAGAAATGTTATTTTTTTGTTTTGGTTTCTGGAATTTTGTTCAGATTTTTAAAAATGTTCTGTTTTTATTTATTTGTTTTGCTTTTTTAATCTTTTGTAAGTTTTGTGAGTTAGTTAGTTAGTTGGGTGATTTGTTGATGTGATTTGCACTTCAGGGCCACCGTAATTCTGTCTAATCTCCCCATCAGGAGCAGCTGCAGCCAGAAACTGGAAACACATTCAAACCTTTCTCCACAACATCTGGATCTTCTTTGACAAAAGCTCCTGTTTCCAAGTTTCCACCAGGTCTTCTGAAGGACTTCCGGCTCTTTCAAAACTCGAGTGGAAAGAAGCGTCTCCATGCACACACGCAGTGGTAGGTACTCATCTGGCTTTGTGCAGGAAGAACCAGAATAGAACCCTGAAACTTGAAGAACCAGAAAAAGATCTGTCGCTTTCAGATGACTTTGTAGCAGCAAAGAGGATTTTTATCTGCAAATTAAGACCCGTTTTGGACTCTACGTACAAAACACATGTCTAAAGTTAAGCCAGGCTGAACTTTGGCCAATCACGGACTCAGATTTGGTACTCAGGGAAGTGCCAACCATTTGAAAATTTGATCAATAAGGGGAAAAAAGCACTGCGGTTTGTGCCCGGCTGGAATTCTGACTCCAAGTCTTTCAAATATTGGAATAAAGCTGTGAAAAAAAACAGCCCGAAGAGGGATTCACCAGATCTGAACCATTTTGACATTTCACACCGCTTGACTTCCTTCCGATTGTGAGTACATGTGCTAGTTTTGGGTGAACGCCGTATGCTAAACACACGCTCATGAATGTGTGTTTTGTGCGTTCTTGAGTGCCCGTCGCGTGATTGTAGCATGAAGCCCTCATTTTGCGACGCTGCTCCTCATATCTACCTCCAGTGGTCAGGCAGATTCAGGTTTTCAAATTCAATAAGACCAAAATTATTAAAGAGGAACTCAGAGCCACCTTGACCCGATTCTGGACAAAGACATGGTCCAGAATCCTGTAGGAGGAGCTAAGGTCCTTCTGTTCAAAGTCTGTGCCTGAACTGGCAATATCTGTCTGAATGACGTCAGCCCGGTTCTGCTGATGTCAGAACCGGGCTGACGCTCAGGGGAGGCGTGAATGACAGACCAAACAACAGATTCAGCGCTCCACACAATTCCCTTTAATTCATGTGGCAGCAGCTCTCAGCCCCCACCAGAGGACTGAGCCGGTGCAGTGAGAGGCACTCAGGGGTGACTCCCCTTGCCGTCTCCTGACATCACTGCATCCTCATGTCCGTCAGTCTGCATTGTCATGACAACGGGATGCTCTGCAGCTTCTCTGTACGGCAGCATTGTCCTGACCAACGACGCTGCCCCTGTGTGGGGGCGGGGCTGTCTCAACAGTAAGTTTCTCACATTTCCAGCCCCCCCACCCCCCAGTCTGTTTGGGGTGTGGATTCACGGACCCAGGCTGAAGGTCAAAGTTCTGAGTCTGAGCTCCCTGGTCCTGGCACCCCTCCTCCCATCAATGGGCCTGGTCACTGGTCCAGTGGGGATGTGAAGGGGTGCAGCGGGGGCTAGCTGTTGTTGTCGGCCGTCATGTATTTGAGGGCGGCGAAGCCGAAGCGCCGCGACATGTTCTGCTGGAACTCCTCCTTCAGCGTCTTCAGGCAGACCCGATACTGCTTGTTGGAGCGGAACTTGGTGATGTCAAAGCTGGGGGCATGGGGCATGTGGATCATGTATGCGTTGGGCAGGACGACGAAGTCATACTCCTGCGGGGGGTGGGGTGGTGGTGGTGGGGGGAACAAAGTGGAGAAGCTGTGAGGGTCAGAGGAACCTGGAGACCAGGTCATGTTCAGGATGTTCACAAAGCTGTGTGCAGTCTGAAGTCATCATCTGCAGGTCACCTCCAGACTCAGAGGACAGATCACTCCTTACCGGAATAAGTAAGTAATCTATTACCATCTATTACCAAACGTGATTAGAATTCGTAACTCAGTGCTAGTTCACAAAAGAGATCACAAACGTGATGCTCCAGACGCGTGTGGGAGGAGCTACTGCCTGAAGCTCTTAGCCTCATGGCTACATGGGACATCAACAGTGTCTTCCATGCATTGTTACAATCCACAAACATTGTATTTTTGAAACGTTTTTTGCACTGATCTGGTCTGGAGTTTTTGCTGAAACTAATTTGGGATTTTTAGAAGGTTGAAATGAGCAAACCTGCACCCGGTAAACATTTCTTTCTCACCTGAGCATCCAGCTCCATGATGTGAGCCACCTTATTCCAACCAAACCCCACAAAGCGCCGGTCATACTCCGGACTGTCCCTTCTCACCATGACGTAGGGCTCAAAGTCGGGCTCCCACTGCACCCTGTAGGGCATGGTGGCTGTCCGCCATTTAGCAAAGTTGGTTGGTGCGTGGCCTTTAGTCCAAACATGGTACCTGTCGGGGAGGGGGCAGTAATGGAGGTTAGTGATGAGCATCAATGACCTGAGAGCAGCTCGTGTGATGGTTCCAGTCCCATAACACATTGAGTAAGGTTATGATTCTGGCCCCATTGGAATTCTGGTAGTATACTGATTGAAGTACTAGTAATATGTTAGTAATAAAATGGATCTGGTTCTGAAACAACTTTGTTGTTTTTTTCTGGAGAATTCTGGTTTATTTCAGTCTGACATTGAGCATGCTCGGTGGCTCTGCTTCAGGTGATAAAAAGGTTGGTGGGATTTCCAGTTTTAGAAGAACACGCCGTCTGCACAATTTACAGTGAACATTACTCTGTTTCTGTGTGATTTTAAATAACTAAAATACCTCCACACAGGAGCCCAAAGTTAATTTATGAAACTGTGGCCAAGTTAGCATTTAACTGTAAACTCAAACATGCTGAGAAAACAAGGACAGATTTAGTAGAGATTTCCTAATTCTGCCTCCAGATGATCATATTTAAAATCAAATCAGAACAAAAAAGCTTGAAAACAGTTTAATGTTTTGGGTTATTGTCATTATATATCATTGTTGACATTAAAGCTGCAGCTTTAAGGAGGATTGAGCACAACGTCTGACAGGTCCCAGGACTTTTCAGTGTAACACAGACTCTGTTATGCTACACAGACGCTGCTAAAACAGTGGATTCCATTCTGTTAATATTTAGAAAATACCGTTTTTATGAACGTCCTATGAATTCATCTTGTTGTATTTATCCGCCGCGTCTTACAGGCCGGTTTGTGAAAATACTGCCTGACTTTAAACCGGTCCATGATCACACAGGACAGATAGTTAGCACTTATAGCATCAGTGTCTAACAACAGCGCTGTCTCCAAATCAACACATTTTATGAATCCGTCTGTTGCTGCTTTGAGTGAAGCAGCTTTATCCTCCAGTTCTGACTGGATCCTGTTAGAAATCAATAGGGAGGGGGGTGCTGGGTCTTAAAGGACCCCGGCCACTATTAGAGACCAGCGTCTATTTGTGACCGGCCATTATTGGAAGATATATGGTACACACACTCACAAATATATCACATCAAAATCTTTGCTCATTAAGGCCTATTTCTGAAGAAAAAAACTTTAATGACATCTTAGAACTCAACATATTCCTACTTATTTAAAATACCCAAGATGCTCACATGAACAAAGTACATTTGTTCAGCAGCACGTCTCTGAATGATGTCATGAACCCACACTGCTCATCCATGCTTTTAAACAATTCTTCAAAAATAATTAAACCTGATTCTCCTTTATTTTCCGCGTCTTACGTGATGATGGCGGGAAAACCTTTTGATGGTAGCTCCTCCCACACAATCCGCGTGTGCTGAACCGTGGCTAGTGATCCGATGCGTCCCTGTTGACATGACGCCGGAGCAAAAAATGATCCAGCAAACACCAGTCAATCTGGGTCAGCTCAAACACGCTAATGTTTATGGTTGAAACCTGACGCTGCCAGCAGTTTGTGATGCAAGTGCGCAGTGTGAGCGAGGAGGCGCAAAAAAATATCGTTTTTTTTTTTCTTAAAAATAAAAAATACAAATTGGAAGTATTTGAACGCGGCTCGAGTATTCTGAGAAGTTGAGACGGAATTTAAAGTTGCAATGGAATTTAAACAAGCGCATTGGTGTTCTGGCGTGGAGAAGGGGCGGTACTCTAAAGAACTTTTTTTAGAAGTACTGAGGAACGGTGAGGACCGGCTCACTTAAAGCACTGGTTCTGGTTCTGGTCCTGTAATGGATCTGGTACGATAACTGCTGGGAAATGAGGTGTTCAGTGGAAAAGAAGGGTTTGAACCTGAAGGTGAAGAGGGTCCCCATGTCCAGCTGGGACAGCAGCTCGGCTTTGGACTTGGGGAAGGACAGGCGGTACCGCAGCGTCTCGAAGGCTGGAACCACCAGAGCTTTCTTGGTGTTGGCCATGTCCAGCTGAACTACAGACTTCCTGTAAGACAGTCAAGTGTACTGCATTGGAAACCAGTGACAGGCGGAAACAGTCCGGGGATGTTCCTCTGGGCTCACCTGAGGTACTCGTAGAGGCCGTACATGGGCAGGAAGTCGATGTCGGACAGAAACATGTAGGGGGTGTGGACCTGCCGCATAGCAACATTCCGGAGCAGGTTTACCGGGTAAAACTGCCCCTCCTTGTAGACGATGTGGTAGCCCACGTTTCCACGACTCATTAGCACCTCTGACCCCTGAGCATACCTCAGGAACTGCTGTGCTTCAGCGTCCGACAGGTACAAGGCCAGGCTGATGGGCCCCTCCCAGTGCTTACAGATGGCCTCTAACATCTGGAGCCTGCAGGCAGAGACGTGACCACAGAGACACCAGGACATCAGTCACGTCCAACATTGATGCTCTTCAGGAAGACGATCATTTACTGTGGTTGACTGGAGCGTTAATAAAGACGAGGTGCATCTTCTTCATCTAGTTACAGTATTTGCCTTCTGGTTCAGTTTCTTAGAAACAAGGTTTTTATGATGTTGTTTAACTCTTTAACACTGGAGATGCCGTCAGTGACACCCAAGTATAGCTTTGCACCAACATGCAACACTGGTTTCTTTTCATTCAGTCTGGTGTCTAACAGTCAATTATGAATTAGAAACTGGACTGGCACAAAGAAATTGAGAGTTGCAGGTGTGCAGGCTTACCTGTCCATAGACAGCTGCGCCACCAGAGTGACATCAGCGCCGTCAGAGCTGGGCTCGTACTCGTAGTGCAGAAAGTACAGATGTGTTCGATGGACGGTGAAGCGCTCTCGCCGGAACTCGTAGCACGGATCATCTTCATCCAACTCCATCAAAGTCTTCTGGAGCTACAGAGGGTGCACAGAGACTCCTCATCATCAGACGTGAACCTTATGCTGAAGAACGCAGCTTCAGGGTCAAACTGGATCTGTTGGATCAGGATGTCTGGAGCAAAACAGTCATCTAAAAACTCTGCATGAGGACCAGCGGCTTCACAAGGAGTCAGAATGAAAAGTTCACAGACTGACATCTGCAGAAGGATGACATGTTCAGGCACCAGAATCTGGTCCAAACAGAGAGTCAGAAAAACTCTGACAAATGTATGCAAAGACCAAAGACAGTGTTCATGGGACTTCTGGAAACTGAAGCTGTTTTATTTTTATCATGTCTTTATATTTCTAATGTTCTGGAGATGGATCCGACACCCTCTGCAAACTGCTCCCTTGAGGGGTCATGATGTCATCTCACAATGACCTGTTATGCCTCCATTGTGGCATCCATGAGAAGTTGATGGTTTTGGATTTTATGATCAACAGTTATAACCAAATGACTGCTGTGAAAAAGTCCCATTAAAGTGTGAAGAGCTCCGCTGTAGGCAGAGGCTTGGAGAGGCGCTGCTGCACCTACATTCTCACTGTTGTGGTCAGCTTCGCTGGGACAGCCGAACAGCTCCCGACGCAGCAGGTTTCCGTCATACTCCAAGAAGGTCAGGTAGAGGTTCCTGAAGAACTCCACGTGTTTGTTCTTCACCCTCAGTTTCTTTGGAGAGTTCCAGTGGATCACCTGTTCAGGAGGAGAGGCGGTTCTAGCACAGGTGTGATGGCGTGTGGCAGCAGCTATGTTGGACTGGAGTTCTGCAGGGTCTGGGCGCACGAGCGGGTGCTCACCTTCAGGTCGGACACGTCTTTGTAGCACTTCTCCGAGCGCGTGTGGTCGGACAGCTGCACGTTCCAGAAGCAGGGCAGCTGGTGCACCAGGAAGGGGTTCTGCTTGATGACGGCGTTAAAGATGTCCTGCAGACACAACAGGGAGTTCACTCATTGTCTTTGGATCCACAAAAGCAGTCAAGCAAACAGTTGACATTAAGATCAATTTTGCGTCAAAGTCCTAAACATTAAAAGTATGTTATTTTAATAAATGAAAATACTCATATTCATAACATTTTTTCTAAAAGCAATGCATGTGGTCTGCATTTGCCAATTTAGTGAGCATCAAAGCACACTGCAGACTTGTGGGAAATTTCTTGGGCACTGGCTTTCAGAATTGTAGAGTCGGACAGCTCTACAAAATGGTTTAAGGGGACACCGTTCATTCGTTCCTACCAAATCCAAGTTCCTGATTTTTCAAACTTTGACCTGGTTTAACTTTTAATGCGCGGTCAGTGGCCCTCTGTTTTGTACATAGAGCCAGAAAATGGTTGTAGCTACATGTGAATGCAAGCGTTTTTAATGCGGAAACCCAAAACGCTCGTTTACGTAGACTGTTCATTGAAAGTGGCTGGTGTGAGCGTAGTGTTAGCTGTCTGAAGGTGTGACAGGGGAAGTGGAGGTATGTGTTTTACCTGGTCAGCCAGTGAGGTGGACAGCATTCCCATCAGCTCCCTCTCTGCCGTCAGACGCCACATCTGTTCCCAGCGCAGCTTCCTCAGACGATCCAGGAGCAGCAGGATGACCCCTAGGAAACAAGTGGCGACCAATGACAGTAAAAGAGAACTGGACTGAGTGACCCCCTGGCGTTCCAAACAGGAAGTACTTGCTGGCTCCTTTTATCTTATTTGTTAGGAAAATCCTGATTGCTCTGATGCCTTTTTAACATGTTCCTGCTAATCCTTTTTTTCATGATATTTTTTCTGTAGTTCAATAAAAGCTGCTGGTCTCATGTCGAATGACACGCTTGACGGACAGATTTCGTGGCATCTGTTTTCAAATGATTGGAGAGTGGACTTCCAACAAGCTCACTCCTGATTGGTGAGAGCGGTTGCCATAGAAACAATGACTCAAACTGACTATGACCAATCATTGACATTGCCTGACATCATCTGGCTCCAACATGGCGGCGTCTGGGTTCTGAAAAATGACGACTGAAGTGACTTTACTTTACTGGAGCTGGAAGAAAAGCGCTTTCTAGGAAGTCAGGTTAAATGACTTTCCTCTGTTCACCTTCCTGTGGCTTTGACCACAGAAGGTCTGCGAGGCACAAGCAGCTGCTGAAAAACCTGCTGCTCCCACAGGTGGGAACGTTCCCATCCACTAAAACCCTTCAGCAGTGAAGCGGACACTCCTCCTGGTGATTCTGTCTGAGGCTGCTGCTCTAGAAAGCCTTCATTCCCTGAAGGCCGGAGCCAGACCTCATCCTGGACTCACCCGTGTTGAAGCCTCTGCCTAGAGCGGGCCAGGGCCGATGGTTCTTCCACAGGTTTCCCAGGTACCAGTCACTCTGGTTCTCCACCAGACCCAGAACCTGCTGACCTGAGCACAGAGCACAAAGCATGAAGCATGAAGCCCCCCCAAACATTATGTTCCTGTTTGGTCTTCAGGGTCAAACAGGAAACATTTCCTTCAGGCCATTATTTTGACACACTGACGGCCCAAAATCTCAGGTCATCATTGAGTCCGGATGTTTTTTTTGTTTGCTTCTTTTCAAAATAAAAGCAGACTAATGGGGAAATCTCCTCCCAACACTGTAGAACAGAACTCATCAGAACAGCAGTTCTGGTTCTGAGTCATTGTGAAAGGAAACATCTGCAGATGTCCAAACGGTTGAGGCAAAGAAGAACCAGATCTGCTGCATTATATAGATAAAGTTCTGGTCTGGAGACCATCAGACCTGGGAGACCAGGCTTCTGCTGAGTTCACACAGTTCATCAAAGTTTATGAAGGCTCTATGGCGTTACAGTTTACCGAAGGTGAGGGTGTTTGATCCTGTCCGCCGCTCTCCTCTCTCACAGAAATCCTGAAGATAGGACTAACTTAGCAGAGAACCGCTCCGGAACTGGAGACCCTCGTGAAGACCCTCACCTTTGAACTTGTGGAAGACGGCCCAGAGCTCAGCGATGTCAGTGGCGAAGGTGATGTCCGTGTCCAGAACGATGACCTTCTGCAGATCTGAAGGCAGCGTTTTGGTGAGCACCAGCTTCATCAGCCCGTAGATCCCAGAGTAATGTTTGTTGGGGATCCAGGATACCTCTGACTGAAGAAGCACAGCAGAGGGGACGTTTGTGGCGCCGTCCATCACAATGAGCTGCCGCCACGTGAGGCCACGGTACCTCACCTTCAGCTCATCAGCGTCGTAGAACGCCACTCGCACCGCAGGGACCATCCAGGTGTGGAAGAGTGCGGACAGGATCTTCTGAGCGATGGAGTCGGTGATGAAGTGGAAATGAAGCGGGTTTCTCCTGCAGAACCAAAACACCAGAAGGAGGCTGAGCCGGCTGCGCCCGGATCCAGACTAGGGATCTGAACTCTCCTCAACCCAACAAAGGCTTCTGGTCTACTGGAAGTTTGAACTTTTCCTGCATTTTTCAGGTTAAATGGCAAAGAACCGTTTGACTTCTGATTCACACACCGCTGGGACCGCGATGTTAGGGTTAGGGGGTTGCACCACAACACAGACTGTTACTTTCAAAGCACAGGGGGAGGGGGCAGTACCTGTGGAAGAGAACAGACTTGACCAGCGTCACCACATCCCGGCTGGCGTTGTACCCCGCACAGACGATGGCCACGTGGATGGTCTATGGACCCGAGGACATCACGTTTTCCTTCTTTTCCTTCATCTCTGGATGTTATGGATCTAAACTGCACACACTTTCAGTCTCAGCCCCCCCTCCTTACCTCGCACTTGTCCACGGTCGGCTGTTGGATGCAGTCAGAGCCGTTTCCTGCTGCCGCGTTCCTCTGCCCATCGCTGTCACCTGTTCCCTCCTCCGAGTGGGTGCGGCTCTGGTTGTCCCCGCGGACGCCCTGTGGGCCGTGCGCATAAGGATCTTTGGGGGGGCGACTCAGCTTGTGTCGCAGCGCCCGGTTCTCCTCCTCCACCAAGCGGACCCTGAGCTCTAAGGCTTGCTGCTCGCCGACTCCGCCCACTGACATGGACGGCTGAGCCTCCAGTGGAGCCAGGAGGAGGGGCTTCTCTGTGGGGGGAGGAGGTTATCGTGAGTACGCAGAGAGCTGGTCACATGATGCCCCCCCCCCAACTAAGTCTCTGAGCACGGTGGGCGGGGCTGCTCCAAACTGCTCACAGACGTTCCGCAAAATGCCCTTCCTATGACTATGGCGATCGGGGGGGTTTTCCCGCCAAACTCAACGCTAATTAAGACACAATACTGGAATGTAAAGGACACAGGTACGTCTTGAAAAAAAGTCGATCCAGTATTGAGAGCAACGGCGGTATCGGTTTAAAACCACAAATAAAGAAGAATACGTTGGTGAAAAGGTATGGCATTGATTAGGAAGGAAATAACCGGATTTTTTGTCAGTTTCTCTTCCGGTTGTGTCTTCGCCTGTATGTGTACATGTGATACGGACAAACAGACCAATCACAAGCTGCTTCCACCGAGTCAGGTCCATTCCAGTCGGCTGAAGGTGAACCACGCTGATGCATGAGTGTTGCCGTCACAAAGCATTTGATCATCTTTTTTATAGCGCTGCAAACGATACCTGAAGCATCTGAAAAGAACACACGGTACTGAACCACAAACAGCACGACGCTCTGAAAGAAGGACTTGAAGCCACAGAGAGAAAAGTGTAGTTCCTGCCGCAGCTTGGCTTCCAACTAAAATCCAACGTCCTTTTCATCAAAGCGGTTGATCACAGGCTGCAGCAGTATCAGATAAAGCTATCAGGGAGGCTCACCAATGACAAGATTTCAATTAAAAACAAGCACAGCCATGTTTTGAAGGACGGCTGCCCTGAAGTCAACCAGGAGAACAGGAACTTTTCAACCAAGGACTGCTTTTGTCCTCCAGCCAGTCTCTGTCTTACACTGGCTGACAGCGCTGGAAAGTTGATTGGATTTGCTGAAGAATCTAGCTCTTCCAGCTTTCGACATTAAATGAAAGCCGTGCTGGGATTCCCACGAGCCTCAGCAGAGCCTCTGAAGTGTTGCAGCCGTGGGCCTGTGTTTGCGTCAGCAGGAACACAGCTCCTCTGCCTTTCTCACAGACGTAATCTGCAGCCTATTGCTGGAGCTGCTGCAGCGGTGAGGAAGACTCAGGGGACAGCTGCTGGAACCTGAACTAAATCAAGTCCCAGAGACCTGAAACTGTCAGGATGTGTCGGCTCACCACGCAGCAGAGCGAGCTGCGTGGACGGGAGAAAAGTGGGACAACGTCGGAAATGAAGAAGGAGAGCAGGAGGAGGAGTCTGCAGACGGCTGAACAAGCTCCTCCTGGTTCCACCTGAGCCCCTGCAGAACCCTCTGTCCCTCCACAACAGCCACCAGAAACATGGGAGCTGCAGGTCTTCATGATCCCACAAGAGGAATGAATGCACAGCAGGTCCCCAGAACCTAAAATACGACCAGCTTTGTAGATCCATCAAACCAAAGGAGGAGCTGTTTCTTTCTCTATAGAAGTCGTGGGATTACTGTGGGGTACTTTCTGTTTGGAGTGCCAGTGGGGAGTAGTCACTCTATCCAGTTCACATATACAGTCAATGGTAACAGACTCAAGGCTGCCATCATACGTCAACTCTTCTACTGCGTTTTAGCTCATCGTCATATTTCCAAAAGAGAACAGGGAATGAAAAAGAAGACCAGAACATTCTTTCAGTGTTCATGTAACCTTGTATGCAAACAAATGAGCTTTTCTCACCACGCTTTCATTTTTCCATAAGCGTGAATCCTTTTCTGCAGTCCTTTTGTTGTGTGTTTTAAAATAAACCATCAACATCAAATGAACAGAGAAGGAAGGATTTCAGACGCATAAGATCCACCAGAATAAAGTCCTGAGGCTTTAGAGCATGAAATGACTTTTCATGTTCCTTATCACAACAGTTTTACAGCTGCAGGAAGAAAAAAACCCACCATACCAGATCTCATCAAAAATGTCATGTTTCACTTCACATGGGACTCTCTGAAGGTCCTGGTCTGCTTCTCTCTGGCTGGAGGTCAAAGCAAAGAAATGACGAGACTTTCACTTTGTCTGAGTTATGTATTGAAAGTCTAAAACAAGTCAGTACTTCAGTAAAAACATGTCTGAATTAGAAAATGCAGTGATATATGCAATAAAAAAAGCCCAATCGATCTGACTCAGGAAGCCATAGACAAGCCTTTTACAGGTGTAGTTTAAACCAGTTAGATTAGGGCCTGACTTTCACTGCGGGTCAAATGCAAAGAACAATCCGCACACTCAAGTGTGTGACAACCGATGGGAATTTTGACTGATCAACCATGGAGGAGAAAGCTGACTGCACACGTGTCCATGAGACAAAAATTCCCAGCATTCACGACGAGGGCATGCCACGAAAGGTCAAAGTTAAAGCAAGCTGGTCTTGTACCCCAGTCCTGAACACAAGCCTATCAAGAGAAATTTGGGTAGAAAGAAAAGTGTGGCATTTAAAGGTGACTCAGCAACAGAGTGTTGTAAAGTGGAGCATCACAGGGAATGACGAGGCTGGAAGCAGTGCATCAAGAGCCACCACGCTGACACATCCGGCAGTCCTCGTGTCACACCTGAACCTGAGACTAACTCTCTCTTGCTGCAGGAGTTGAGCGAAGAGTTGCTAGAGCTCTCACCTCCTACTCACCAGGAGCCCATGTTCCCGTTCACACTGCTGCAGTATAAACACCCAGCTCATTCCCTTACACACAGCCAGATCGTCCAATGTTCATTCTCTCTTCTTCAGTTACAGTCCTGATCTCCAGCTCTCATGCCCAGCCCAGCCTCTTCCTCTGATGAAGACTTCTGCTCTGAATAAACTCTAAACCTTCGTCTGCCTGCTGTCTGCTACTTTGATCCGCCAGTCCTCCATAACACAAAGTTCTTAAATGACAGACCTGGATTACAATGATAAATGCATGTAGATGTGCTGCATCTTATTTGACACAGAACTTTATTTTGAAAGGAACTTGTGTGTGCTGCTGTCAGAATAAAAAAAAAAACTAAATAGTTAAAAATAACAAAATTGAAAAACAAAACACTGTTTGAATCCACTTACTATTATACTGATAATACTTCAAAGCTACATTTCATAAATGAATGGCTTGATGGCAACAGAAGCATACATAAAGTACCGTAGCCTCTATATGTTTTACAGCTGGAACTGGGTTTTGGTTGGTAAGAAATGGCTTTTGTTTTAGCTTTAAAGGTTACATTTACCTGGTTTAGGTCCTGCATTAATAAGATAATTCTAAGCAGTTGTACACACATGCACAGTCTTTATATAAAGGGTAAAAAGGGATCTCACTCAGGGGGATACGGAGTGGAATAGTTACAACAAATCCATGTCAGACTTTCAAACTGTGTCCAGCCAACTAACCGCTTTGGGGTTGGTGGTGACCTGTGACCTGTTGCTCCCCTGGAAAGCTCTTCTTCAACTGTGCAGAATCTCCTGGAGCTGCAGCTCATCAGACCAAGCACCCCAGAGACCCAGTACTTCCAGCCACAGTAACAGTGGTGAGAGGTGCAGGCATCAGACAGAGTGAGGCATGCAGGGACAGGCAGCCGTCTCTCAGGAGCACGAGCCGAATGCTAATGACCAAAGCAGCAGCTGTTTCTGCAGGGACACTTCCTGCTTCCCTCAGGACTTCTACACTTTGCCTTTTATCTGTTTGATGATCAACATGCCTCGAAAACGCGATGAGTAGATTCAACGTTCATGTTCTAAACCAAAGCAAAAACAGAAACGGTTGTTCTTGAGGTATTTCTGCCCTTCTCGCGTTCAGCTTCTTCAGACTCCTGGTTCAGGGAGGATTTCTGCAGAAACCTGGAGGAGGGATGATCCTGAAAACGCTGCGGTATGGCAGCATCTCTGCACCACAGCGGCTGACCTACTGATGTCCCTGCTGGCTGCTGAGGGTTCAAAACCCCACACATCTGTGCACATGCACTAACCCCCAGAGGCAGGTTAGTTCATTTCTGTTTATGAGTGTGTGTTTGTGACATGGAGAAGAAATGTCCGAAAATAGGTTGTTGTGTCCGACCAAATGGCAAACAACAAAAACGCAAACAAGGGTCAACCTGCAGCGCACCGTGTGGCAGCTGCTGGTATCACACCAAATGATCACAAAGTCAGTGTACTGAAGACCCGCTTCGATCCTCTCTGCATTTTGACCTCTTGAGTTGTGGGCGGAACCGTTGGAGCAGAGCAATCCCGACCCTCCTTCCCTGTCCCGTTGCTGAGAGCTCTCTGTTTACCACTAGCTTACAGCCCCTCACAACCCCAACCAAACATTATCGGTGCAACACAAATGGTGAGCAATAAAGGATCTACCCAGCCACACAGATCTGATCCAGATCCCAGAGAAAAGGAAAATTTAAAGACATCCATGGATCTCTTTGTCTGCACATGGTGGAATCAGAGCGGAGCGGAGCAGGAAGCTTGTGACCCGCCCAGCATATTTTCAACGTCACAAATACGATCTTATTCAAACATTTTTGTCATCTGCTCCTGATTTACAACAATTTAAATAAAGAAATACTCAGAAATGCAATTTTAAGCTTAATTTCTTTACATATGTCCAACGCCATCAGAAAAATGCCACAAGAACTTGTTAAAATCACCAAAAACACAATTTTCAGAGTGACTTAAAACATCCAAACCAGCAAATAAAAACATTCTTTGTTCAAAAATCTTTTTACAGAAAACACAGAGAAACAATATGAAGAGGAGCCGCCTGTGTTAATCCTCAGCTATCCGCCATCACGTCTGCTTACCTTGAAACCCCCCTGCTGACAGGTACAGCCAGGTGAGCGCTGGGATGAAGAGCAGGCCGACAAAGGCTGCCAGGAACTTCCTGCGTCCGCGACACATTCCCAGCATCCTCGGCTGCTAGCAGGAGGTCAGCGGACGGCTATGTTGGCAGCAGCTGCACAGCGGGCAGATTCATGGCTCTGTGGGGTGGGGGGGAGAAGTAGGTTACAGTTTTTTCCAAAAACTAAAGCAGAACCCCACATTTTTACAAAATCCATCAGTTGAAGCTGCGCAATGACATCACCTGAACGCCAGTGAGGACAACGAGCAGACATATCTGTATCTGCTGATATGAAGAACACAGATGATTGTGCAGAAAAGCTCCTCAGATTCAATTCTGACCATGAAGACCCAGAACACCTGACACCAAAGCTACGTTCACATCGGCAGCACAGGTTCAAGCAGCCGCTCCCCATGAAAAGTCTATGAAAACACGTGCACATGCGCCTTTTAAAACTCTCACATTAAGTCACTCCAGACATTTTTAAGATCGTTTTCAGGCTGTATGCACAAAACACGCAGCAGCACCAGACTCAGTAAAAGTGACCATGAGGACACAGAGAATCAGAATTCAATCATGTTTACTAGTTCACTGCAGCAATAAGAGAAAGCAAAAATACCTAAACATCTTTTAGAAGAAAGAGAACATATGTTGGTCTTTGCAGAACTCAGGGACCATAAAGCAGATGAGCAGAAAGTAACCAAACGTCAGTTGTTGGACAAACGTCAGTAACTCAACAAGGAGCCCAATGATGAAAGAGGATCACCAACACGTCTGTTATTGGAGTCAGTGACCGTAACAATGAAAACAGACAGACAAAAGATCTACAGTAAAGACAAACACCCAGTTCATCCTAAAGTGAGCCTCGGCTTCACCACAGAGGAAACTAAGAGATGCTCTTATTTTGAAAAGGCAGGTAGAGAAGATGGCGATGTCTATACATGTTTGACCATCTTTGCTGGAATAGTCCTGGATCTGATCTTTTTCTCCTTTTACTATCAGTTATAAACATGACAATATTGGTGTAGAATCAAATAAAAAAGACATAAACATAATACAAAATAAATAAAGTAATTCAATATTTACCATCATTTTGCTCGGTTATGACAAAACTTAATTACCTAAAATAAATTAATCAAAACTACAAACCCATTCTTTTTTTGAAGTATTATCAATTTTCTTCCAAACCAAAGAGCTACAAAGATGGGATCAGAGCACCGCCTGTGTCTCCAAAAGCCTCAGGTTGCAGTTATCCGCCCGGGCTGATCTCCAGGCTGTGTGGAAGCTGCTGGGGGGGGCACCTGGCTAACCAAACAACAAAATGGCGCCTGATACCATCGACCGGAAGCAGAAACGATACAACTTTGGGCAGGAGTTTCTTTTGTTTGGTTTTTTTAATTCTGTTTGAAAACAGTGTTTCCATATCGTGGCTCACCTTTCACAATTTCGCTGTTTTGCACATTTTTTCAGGGCGATTTTGTAAGTCTTTTTATTTCTCCGTCCATGTCTCCTGTACAGAATGCGTGCAGCATTCTGTTGTGTTTTTACCAAACAAAACGGTCAAGCTTTGCAGCGACTTAGCGCTTGCTATCTCTCACATGCGACGGTGATCCGCGCTGCGCTTGTGACGTGGAGGAGAAACGCATTTCTTCACATGGGTGTGCTCAGAAGCACAGAAGTTTATATTTAAGTGTAAGTAATAAACTACTTTTTAAAGTTATAAAACGGATGTTATGTATTTTCCCAGTGCTGGTAGTCACACAATAACGTAGATGACCGGCGATTATTGATTTCTAGATTTGAAGCAACTACTTTTCCATACTTCTCCTCTTGGAGGTATAATGCAGGGATAGGGCGAAGCCGTAGGGATCCATTTGAATTTGGCTCTGTCCATCCTCTAATGAGGAAGAGACGGCGAAAGGATCAAGTAGATCAGAGAAAGACAGCGGTTTAACAGAAAAAAGAAGAAAGACGTATAAAGTCAGCACTTTATCAAGGAATTTAATACTATTTAAAGAGATTAGTGAGGTAGCTAAAGACCACCGTGATCAAAACAGACTCATACCAGCCAGTTTGATTCATCCATCCATCCTTAAAGGCAGGCTCAGCGCTCAAACTGCAAACTGAAATGACGTGCCCAGCAGCAGTCTACAGCTGCACGCTCACAGCTCCTCTTCATCAGTGACACATTTAAAGGGCAAACACAGACACATCAGCGTTCTGCTTTTCTGGTGTCAAATGATTCAAACTGTCGTCAAAATGTTCCTGCGGAGGTCTTTGTCTGGAGGGAATCGAATGTTTTCCATTGGAAAGAAGGCTTTCCCAAAGCAGAGCAGCTCTCACAGGACAAACACAAAACTATTTCTAATCTGCTTTAGATCAAGTGGAGACAAACAACAATGAAACCAGAGTTTCTGCATTCCCAAGAGCTGTTTATCTTTACTGTAAATGCCAACAAATCTCCCCACACTCAGACGTCTGACAACTACAGGCTGAGGAAACCTCTAAAAGCTAAGAAGTGCATCCTGCCGTCTACAGCTGCTCATGTACATGTGAAATTAGCCGATAGCTCTGACTTGGTTAAATCTCCAACACTGTGAGCCGCTGGAGATAAACACACTAAATAGATGCTAAAATCCGTGAGGGAACATTACAGACAGAGTCCCCTCACGACACGTGTCCACCTGCCCTGTTCCAGCAGGGAAACATCTCGTCAGGGAAACATCAGGACACATCAGATGTCCAAAACCCCCCCCGTGAAGCTACATCAACACCGGCCGCGGCAACTCGCACTCAAGCCGCCACGTTCAATGAAAAGTCTATGTAAACGCCGTAAACCAGTGTTTTGGGCTTCAAAACCCTCGTGTTCATGCGTCGCTACACAAGTTTTTAAGTCCGTTCTCAGGCTTTATGTACAAACCAGGTCTTCAATGAACACATGCTGAAAGTTCAACCAGATGAACGTCAAACATCTGAACTTCGACCAATCACAGACTTAGATTTGGAAGTGACGCGTGGATAGGGTCCTTTCCAAAACACGGAAGTGCCAACCGCTGTAGACATGAAAATGGCAGAGAACTTAAAAGGTGCGGTTTGTGCCTTTTGGAAACTGTAGAGAAAAAAGAAGCTCCTCCCTGCTGTTCCCTGTTTGTCTGGTGCTGGTCCAGTGGGTTCACTACAGGTTGAATGCACGGTCATGGAATCGCGAATAGACCGTTCTTGAACGCATGCCCTGTGTGAATGTCGCTTTAAACAAGAAGATCAAGCCCCCCTGGAAGGATTATCACAGCTGATCTGCAGCAGAAACTTCTCAGCAGTCGTTACCATGAACTCATGTACATTGAGGACAGCAGATGGACACATTTTGGGGGTTTGGTTGGATTCTGGAGCCAACTTTGGGACAAACAAGCCTCGAAGTTCTCTCAGGCTAACTGAGCTTCAAAAGCATCAGCGAGAAACCAATGAAATACACATTTACTTGGAAAATACAATGCAGATTCATCCAGTCCGTGGATCTCTGTTGGACTCCAGGGGGTTAGTTAAGAGTTCTCAAACTCTAAAACATCTCCAATCGCTCATGGAATCGCCATTTCTTACAAAAAGAACTTGAGAGCTAATTTTACCTGACAGTCTGCACCAGAGTCTGTTTGAGCCCAGAATGCAGTTGGTTTGTCTGCTGCCATTCCTAAACATACCAATTCTTCAAAGCTTTGACGTCACTTCCATAACACCCCGTGCAAAAACATCGCAGAGTAAAAATACAACATTAACCAAACTTCAAACATTCAGAGTCATGGTGCACGCCGCAGTGAGCGCAGCGGCATAAGGCACACTGTCGTTCTGAGGGCTCATCTGTCTAATCCTCTTTGGCCCCCAAGGAAACAAATACAAAAACCAGCATGTCTTAGGAATCCAGTTCCTCCTCCTGATAATCCATCCACTCAGCAAGCTTCTCCAGAAACAATGATCGCTACAGCCAGCAGCAACCACAGAGACACTGAGGGGTAATGACCTGTCAATCAGTCCACCAGAAATCTGACTTCATCATGAAGCCAATTTGCTCTGATGAAAATCCGGCATTCATCCAGTCACATTTCAATGAGTTCTTGTGTCTCATCATTGCTACGCTGCTCTGTTTACATCTCATAATGCCCAGCTATGTGTTGGTCCAGTTGATCCGCTTCGAGCACAGATTGAGACTGAGGAAACTCAGAGAGAACCGGAGCTCAGTCCGATTGGAAACAGAGACCACCTCGAAAGAATGGTCAGAGAGCGGTTCCTGGTCCCAGACCAGACCAGAATCTGCTTGGGTGTAATCAGAATGGAAATTTGTTCTGGATTATCGGGGGAAACTAATTCTGGTTCACTTTACGCGAACCAAACGTGTCCATTCTGAATACAGCCTTAGTTACATTGGGGTGTTTCTGTCCAGTGACGTTTTTGTTTGAAACTTTTGTCCATTTCATTTAGGGATACACGATTATGTCAAGTAGATTGTTTTTTAGAGGACGATGATTCAAAGTTGCTGATTTGTAGATGTTGTTTCTGATTTGTAAAAATTCAACAAAGAAAACATTACAATTCAAAGCATACCATAATAACACTGAGAACTTAATCCAGGCTCAGATCAGCTTTCAGGACAAAAAGATGATCAGATTTTGCTTTTACATAATCCCGATTCACTGTTTCTTTTACACAGAGGAACATTTTCTGTGCTAGAGGTTCTCAACAGATGCCTGCCACATTCACTCTTGCTGTGGGAAAATTCTTAAATGCCCCTTCTAAAAGTTTCCACAAATCAGGAACTTTATTTGATTAAATCTCAATTCTCTGTCAAATGTTTGTGGCTGGTTTAAACGTAGACTTAGTGATGAAGAGACCTGAAGACACCTGCACTCCCCTTTCGACTACGGTCACAAAAGGCCAAAGAGCAGCGACCTAAATTAAAGTTTTTCAGCAAAAAAATCGGGAGCTGGCAGTCACATTTTCACACGCCGTGCGGTAGCCATGGAGGTTTGAGGAAAAAATTACAATTTTATGGTGACCAAACACTTGAACACAGTTGACAGTGTCACTGACTGCTTGGGCACATTTCGAAGTCAGACCAGTGACAGGCAGAGATGACGTTGTTACAAAATTATGCGACAGCTGGGCGACCACAGCCAGATCGCCAGCTGGCAGCAGCTCTCACTAGACGATGGGCAAATGTCTCCGGACTGCGGCCCTCCATATCAAGTGCCACTGGCTGCCAGCCACCTGAGGGTGCATAAAAAGTGAACCATTCTGCATGCGGGATGGCCGCCCGACTGCTACCTGACTATCTACATTCATGACCACAATAATGATTTTCAAAAAACTTCAGTCATCAAATCATCTCAGCACTATCAGCTAACAAGGATCCAAGTGTTCGGGTTCAAGGAGATGCATGGGTATTTCCTGGAGCTCTAACCCTGCAGATGATCATCATAATTCCTCTGTGCTCTTTGACAGAGCCAGTACAGATGAACGGATCAGAGTTAGGTTCTTCGGTCTCTGCATCCAGGATGAAGGCAGTTGGTAAAGCTACAGGTAAGCCGCTGAAGACCTCCTTTTTGAAAAAGCTTCATCTTGCAGCAGTGGAACCTGAAAGTTCTCCTCATGCTCTCCCATTCACCAACAGTTGACCCTTTTCTCTGAGGGATGGCAAACTGCTGGGAGCAGATCTGCAGGAGAGCTTCAGGCTTTCCTGCTGAAAATCTCCTCTCATCTTTCAGGGAGGTTTGTGATTCAAACATAAAAAGGTCAAAGGGCAACTTTAACACCAACCTTCCACTTGACAGTTGATATTCTAACTATCTGAGGGAGGCGGCTTTCTCCTCGATGGCAGCCCAGGAGGACCCAGAGTCTTCTCCTTTCAGTGGTTCTCTTTGGGAGTCTCCGTGGTGAATCGTCTACCTCCATCTAAGCCTCTCCTCTACATCCTCCTCACTCACTCCAACCATCCTCCATGAACCTCCTCTAGAACTCTTTAACCTTAGCTCCAACATCAGCATCCTCCTACCAACATCATCACTCTTCCTCCTCTTAACGTGTCCTCTGGAAAGTACTAGTACTGTGTATTAATACTGAGTATGTGGCCTGAGTAAGGGTTTGGATCAGATTTACTCTTAAATGTATGGAGTCAACCTAAAAAACAGAGCCGTAAGGATAGCTGCACAAACAAATACAATGTTTTGAGGAAAACATTGAACGTTTTGTTACAGTCTGCACGTGACAACAATTCACTGTAACGAGACAGAGTAAAGTAACGTGAGACTAAATGACTCAAATGTAGCCAAAAGTCTGGAGCAGTAACGATTCTGATTTTAAAAAGTTACTTCAGTGAGTGTAACGCGTTACTGCCATACAGCGGGAATCACTGCGCGCAACAGTGTGCCGCGCGCTGCTCCGCGCGCACGTGAGGATTGGAAACACTCACCAACACGCGCCCGCTGAGACCTGATTGAACCGTTCTAAAGAACTGTTCCAAGCAGCTGCGCGCACGCGCCAGGACCGCTGCAGACACGAGCGCATGCCTGCGTGCTCGCGCGCGTGCTTGCGGCGGCCTGCTGGACAAACGCACGCGGGTCCCTGACGTCGCACCAGGCCGGGTGTTCTCACAGCGCGCGCGCGGGGCTGCGGAGGTTCCGACACACCTCAGGCCGCGCGCGGCTCCCGCCGCTGATGGTGTCGTCGGTCGGTCGGAACAGTCGCGCGGCTCGGGGTCTCTTCAAGGGCTGCTCGTCCTCCGCGGCGGCGGCGTTCGCGGTCTCGACTGGACCGGGACTCCAGCGAAAGCGGCGGCAGTCCGGATCACCGTGGCCGCAGTGACCCGAGGGGGAAGCAGAGCCTTCCGTAGAGCGTGTATCCGAGCCTCCGCCGCCGGCAGGATCCACTCAGTGACTCGGAGCCTTCACAACAGCTCCTCTTCCCGAAAAAAAAAAAAAAAAAAAAAAAAAATCGAGCTGCAGCCAATCCTGGAGCCGGAGCAGACCGTCGCGCAGAAGCAGACGGAGCGGATCAGCGGACCGGAGCTCAGGGCCGTCCACACTCACTCTGCGGTCCCAACCATCCCGGGACCCCCAGTCAGTGTTGCCAGATAGACTCACGGTTTTACAGCCTAAATATCAAAAAAAAAAAAAATCACCAGATCGCACAAAAACGCTCAAAAACGTAATCAATGATTAATTAGCAGTAATTACTAATCCATTATTTATTACTTTTTGATTTAAACTCGGGCTGCACGGTGGCGCAGTGGTTAGCGCTCCTGCCTCACAGCAAGAAGGTTCCCGGTTCAAGTCCTGGCTGGGGGACCTTTCTGTGTGGAGTTTGCATGTTCTCCCCGTGCATGCGTGGGTTTTCTCCGGGGACTCCGGCTTCCTCCCACCGTCCAAAAACATGCTTCATAGGTTAATTGGTTACTGTAAATTGTCCCTAGGTGTGCATGTGCATGTGGGTGTGTGATTGTGGCCCCTGCGACAGACTGGCAACCAGTCCAGGGGTGTACCCTGCCTTCGCCCATGAGTAGCCGGGTTAGGCTCCGGCAACCCCGTGACCCCGAAAGGGATAAAGCGGATTGGAAAATGAATGAAGGATGAATGCTCACCAGCAAAATGTTTGGTTTTGTTGTCATAGAAAAACAATAAATCTGAGCCTGAGATTAAAAAAACTAGCTTTTTAATTCAGTCCAAAAGCTGCTTTGCCAAAAACACTTGATGTGTAAGTCCTCTGTTTTTACATTTAAACCTTCATCAAGGTGATGTTTGGATTGTTTTTATATTGGGTCAAAGTGTGTGGTGGACAAGGGTTCATTCTATTTAAGATGGTTTTTGGTCTTGTTTTAGGTTTTTTAAGGGCAACAGGATTTTTAAAAATCAATCCACTGTTTAATATTTAAGAGGCTGTGATTTTTTTGGTCAGAATCTGTTTGTTTCAGATTATTTGGTACGAAAGGAAGCCATTGATGGCTTTAACTCTGTGCGGGCGCCACCTCTTGGCAAAATGTATATTACAAGTCTTATTTGTAATGAATTCATTTGCTGATTTTTCTGATTTTTATATATTTTAATAAAAAAACAACTTTATACCCTTTTTGTTTTGTTTTTTTCATTTTTGTTGTGTTGAGTGTTCTGCGACAGATTGACCACCTGTCCAGGGTGTACCGGGTTTGGCCGGGTTTTGCTCCAGCACCCCGGTGACCCCGAAAGGGCCAAAGCAGGTTTAGAAAATGAATGAATGAGTGTTTGAGTGATGAGTCAGAGTGTGTGGATCCTCTCTGAAGGAAAACTGTCTGTGTAGTTTGAGCTGCAGAGACTCCACCTTGTGTTTTATTAAAAGGACAGTGAGCCAAAGTTGATAAACATCCTGCAGTAGAATCTGGAAAGACACTAACCAAGAGTCAGAATGTTGGAGGAGAGCAGAGACGGGATGAAGGAGGAGCAGCTCAACCCACGAGGGACCTTCAGGAGCAAAAAGTTAAGAGGAGCAAAAACTAAAGGAGCAAACTAACAACAGCATGTGTACAAAAAGGAATTAATTTTATTATTACTATCAAGTATTGCAGTAGTTCATAATATTTTTTGTCCTAGAAAAACTTTCTTTTTAGACCAGGGTTCTGTAACCTGAGGCTCCGGAACCACATGCAGCTCTTTTCTCTTCTATTGGTACTCCTTGGTTTTGTAGAAACTGCTAATAATTTGAATAAAATATTGGGTTTGTGGTTTTGGTAATTTTGGTAATTACGTTTTGTCACATATGTTTGGACTTTTAATATATATCAGTAAATTGAGCAAAATGATCGTAAAAACTTTCATTTATTGTTATTAGAAGATTAAAGCCCATATTCTAGTGCTACTTGTTGTTCAGATGAAAAGTTCTTATAATATATAATTGCATTTACATGGATTTAATCACCATCATCCTGTTTATTTGCTAGTAAAAGAAAAAAGGGGTGATGGTGCACTAAAGTATTACAACAGATAATTTCATGTTCAAATTAACCTCCTTGCATTTGAAATTTAAGTAAATCTGCTGCAGCAGGAAGATCTTATTTGACACTTGGCATATTTTATTTTGAAAATAACTTAAAGGTTTTGCTGTCAGAAGTAAAATAAGTTAAAACAATATATTGAAAAATATAACACTGTCAACATTTCAATTATTGTAACTATATAAAAGCTACATGTTCTAAATGAATAGCTTAGTACACTCAAAACCATAAATAAAATGTATTTTTCTAAACACTGAGCTCTCAATTGATTTCAATCAATAAGAAACTAGACCAGATGGCTCTTTTGGGGTTAAATTAACTTTGAAAAATATGTTGAGTTTTAAACAGTGAATCTGATTAATTGAAAGATTCTGATTTAGTGTTTTGGTTTCCCCCAAAATAAGTTGTTTCAATGTGTTATCAGTTTTCTCATTATTGGACATAATCACTGTATGTCATACCACTGCTGAACACTGGAGGGCGCTCCATGCCATAAAACAGAGTTGCATGAGGTGTTTGGTCAAGTTGACTGAATAAAAACAAAACGACAATGACCACAAATCATTTACACAACATCACCATAAATAAATAGCAAAATAAAAAAAAAAACAAAGAAAACAAGAACACAAACAGTAAAAAAAATTAAAGGTTGAAAAAAAATGGAATAAAAAGAGCAAAGCAGATGAAGAAACCTCAAACAAGAATGGAGAGACTCTTGGCTGATACAAAAAGCCTCTACAAGCTGTGACACTTGCTGGGGGGGGAGAGAAGCACAAGGAACTAACTCTGCAGGGTGTCCAAGCTGTTGTGCGCACCTTTATTTTATTTTCTGTTATTTTGAAAGGGTAAATGATGAGGCAAAAAGAAAAGAAATGAGGAAAAAAAAATTGAAACTGAAACTCCAGCGGCTTAAAGACGAGCAGTAGCCTGAATCAGGGTTTTAGTTGAGTTTTTTTTGGTTACACTGAACAGGTTTAACTCATTTCAGTGCAGTGACTTTGCAACACTCTTAATGACAAGTGCAGGAGCCAAAATGCACAGCTCCTTATTGACTTTGTAGTTGAAGGTTGTAGGTGAACCGCTCTGTCACAGCATCGACCAGCCCTCCAAGTGGGTCCAGAACCACTTTCTGCAGGTAAACAGATTATTATGGGATTACACCAGACAGATTTTGATATAATCTGTTGGTCACTCCCATAAACCGTTACTATAAATCAGTTTAAATAATCTGGGCCCATTTGAACGACCAGAAGGGAATTGGATTTTGATGATCATCTCAGGCTGATGTTTTTGCTCTTTGTGTAACACCCACTCCCCGACCTCTCTAGGAGTTTTCCGTTAGAAGTTAGAACATCAGTCATAAAAGTGGATGATACAGAAATGCCCGGAGAAGTAAGAAAATCCATCATCCTGGAATTCTGTAAATGTTCAGAATGAAGTGGGAGCACCAGCTGCAGAGGAGACAGAGCCACGAGGGAGGAGGGGGACCCTCGGCTTCTCCCAAAGTCACCTTCCATCTGGATAATCAGGAGGTGGATCATTCCCTGGATCATCTCCATTAATCAACAGGACTGAGATAAGCATGTCTCAGCACCCCCATCCCCCACCCCCCAGGAATTCCAGCTTCACTGAAACACAGTAGGGAAGGTTTCCTCCACTAGAGGGCCAGCTCCAAAATGGAGCAAATAGAGAATCAGCTTCTGAGATTCTGGCCTGTTTACACGACAGTTTCAAGTGCAAAAGCATAGAGACACATCTGGGGTGTGTGTGTGTGTTACTAATCGTGCTGGTTAAAGAGGTAGACTGAAACTGTTTTTGATTAAAAAGGAGAGAAAAACAGAAAGACCAGTGATCAACAAAAAAAGAAATCTATATTATCATCTACAACCAATCAAATGTGATCGAATATTCTGCAGCCAATCAGCTGTGCTGCCATCATATAAAAATCCAAACAGTTGTGATGCCATCATCTACAGCCAATCAGCTGTGATGGAATAATCTGCAGCCAATCAGCTGTGCTGTGATCAACAAAAAAAGAAATCCCTGCAACCAGCTTCTCTTTGTGTGGGGCGGGGGAGGTGTGGCCTGGGGAGTCAGCTCTCCATGCGATGGGAGCCCCCAAGCTGGGGAGGGGCTGGGAGATGTGTGAATTACACCATCCTCACACGACAACCTTAAAGGGTGATGTAGGGGATTGTCAATCTGCAACCTTAGACATGTTTTGGCAAACAGGAGATGTCCTCCCAGTGCCTCCCTGTTATATATATATATATATATATATGCTTTATGTATTTCCTCCATTATCAGAAAAATGCTACAAGAGCATAAAAACACAATTTTCATCAGAGTGGGTCTTTAAAACAGTCTGACCATCTGTGATTGAAGCACAGAGCTTTTTCAGCCCTGAAGCATCAGTGTGGAACAAACACCTGAGATCGGCATGAATCACCCTCTCCATCATTTTTTATCTGTGCACAAACACATCCACAGCAGAGACCTCCAGCAGACATTCAGCTGCTGAACACTTTCATCCCAACGTGACGCAGGCAGCCGTGAACACAGAGAGAGGTCGCTGTGCCTGCAGGTACAGTCAGCGGTGCTGGACGTGTGCATGCACAGGGGTTGTTATGGAAAGCCTTTTTAACATTTAATAGATATCCTTGATGTCAGATGTTTTAAGCCTAACTTGTTATGTCAAAAGTACAACTAGTTAACCAGTGACAGCAAAAAAAAAAAGTGAACTAATTAACTAGTAGCCCCTGCAACAGACTGGCGACCAGTCCAGGGGTATCCCCTGTCTTTGCCCATGAGTAGCCGGGTTAGGCTCCGGGTGACCCCGAAAGGAAAAGAGCGGTTTGGAAAATGAATGAATGAGCTAGTAATCTTTAAAAGTGTGCACTAGCTCACTAGTGGGTACTATTTGTGCTCACTACTGAGCTAGTGACCAGCTAAAAAAGCCACTAGTTAACTAGGTACTTACAAATGTTCTACTAGTTCACCAGTAAATGTCCTGTGAAGCTCACTAGTTAACTTGTGTCACCAAAATATTGTACTAGTTTACTAGTGACATGAAAAATGTTAACTAGTAATCTTACATAACTCTTACTAGTTAAGTGCACTGCAAAAAGCTCACAAGTTAACTAGTTGGCACAATATTTTTCTACTAGTTAACTACTGCATCCTTGAATAAGTCACTAGCTAACTAGTAAAAAACTACATGTTAGCTAGTTAACTAGTGTTTCCGTATGCTAATGTGGACGAGTGACTTAATTTAGATAATGTCACAATGTGTTTCAGGGACCCAAAATATGACAAGCTCAGGAGTAGAAGTAAACCAGGTTTATTTAAGACTTTCACTCAGATGTTATCTCCCAGGCCTTGGAGAGCAACGGCAGATTGAGGTGAGGAGTGATGACTTGCAGGAAAGAGGAGGAGAGGAATCCTCCGTACGTCAAGGAAGGCGTGGCTCCAGGTCGAGGTGATAGGAGAAGGTGCGGGGACTTACGAGGCTTAGGAGGAATTTGAGCAGGAGAAAGGCAGGGGCATGCAAGACGGAGCAGGTAGGCAGGCAAGCTGAGTATGAGCACTGCTGGCGGTTTCTCAGGAAGTCAGTAGTGCAACGATTCAGCAGAGACTGAAGGGCAGAGGGAGAGATATATAGCAGCAGGCACAGGTGGAAGGAATCAGCTGATTGGCAGCAGGCAGGCTGTTGCTGCTGTTGTGACAGATAAAGTCCTCCTATTGTCTCTGCAGCAAAGCTTCAACCCTCCCAACCCAGGATTAATCCTTTCAGTCCCAGTGTGCTTTTACTGTTGATAACAGAAGCCATGTGGTTTTATTTTTCTTCCAGAACAAAGAGAAATATGTAAACATTGCATTGTCGTTGTGTAAAAGTAAACATAAATGTAAATATGATTTTACTTTTTTCATATTTTAGGGACCATTGTGGGTTTTTATGTCATAAAGGTACTAACAATATTCTACACATCCATTAGTAGATGATTTATTGAGTCAATAATGTGATGCATTCAGGTGGTAATTTTAAAAATCATGATACCCTGACCTCACCGTTCTGCCTGGGAGAAGATCCCTCCTTCATGTGGACATCACTGAGGCCATACTGCTGTGATGCCATCATCTACAGCTGCGATCCTATAATCTGCAGCCAGTCAGCAGTGATTAGATCATTTCAGACCAAACAGCTGTAATGCCATCATATAAGGACAAACACTTGTGATGCCATCATTTAAGGACAAACAGTTGTGATGCCATCGTTTAAGGACAAACAGTTGTGATGCCATCATTTAAGGACAAACAGTTGTGATCCCATTATCTACAGCCAATCAGCTGTGATGTCATCATTTAAGGCAAAACTGCTGTGATGCCATCATCTACAGCCAATTAACTATGATCCCATTATCTACAAACAATGAGCTGTAATTGTATCAAACTGCTGTAATGTCATCATCTACAGCCAATCAGCTGTGATAGAATATTCGGCAGCCAATCAGCTGTGCTGCCATCATTTAAGGCCAAACAGCTGTGAAATTGTCATCTACAGCAAATCCGCTGTGATAGAATATTGTGCAGCCAGTCATCTAAACTGTCATCATATAACAGGCCAAACAGTTGTCATGCCATCATCTACAGCCAATCAGCTACGATCCTTTTATCTACAGCCAATCAGCTTCGATCCTTTTATCTACAGCCAATCAGCTGTGATCGTATTATCTGCAGCCAATCAGCTGTGATTCCATTATCTACAGCCAATCAGCTGTGATCGTATTATCTGCAGCCAATCAGCTGTGATCCCATTATC
>BSAI01000134.1:641157-655904 GCA_036245035.1 Adrianichthys oophorus
GAATAATCTGCAGCCAATCAGCTGTAATTGAATATTCTGCAGCCAATCAGCTGTGCTGCCATCATACCAAATACTAAACAGTTGTGACCTCAACATCAACAGCCAATCACCTGAGATCCCATTATCTTCAGCCAATCAGCTCTAATTACATCATTTCAGGCAAAACTGCTGTGATGCAGTTATATAAATGTATGTGATTCCATTATGCTCAGCAAAACATTTGTGATCGAATAATCTGCAGCCAATCAGCTGTGATCCCATCATCTACAGCCAATCAGTTGTGATCAAATAATCTGCAGCCAATCAGCTGTGCTGCCATCATAAAAAAGGCCAATCAGTTGTTATGCCATTATCTACAGTCAATCAGCTGTGATCCCATTATCCATAGCCGAACAGCTGTAATGCGATTATTTAAAGGACAAACAGTTGTGATGCCATCATTTAAGGCCAAACAGCTGTGATATTATCATCTACAACCAATCAAATGTGATCAAATAATCTGCAGCCAATCAGCTGTGCTGCCATCATAAAAAAGGCCAATCAGTTGTTATGCCATCATCTACAGCCAATCAGCTGTGATCCTGATATCTACAGTCAATCAGATGTGATCCCATTATCCATAGCCGAACAGCTGTAATGCGATTACTTAAAGGACAAACAGTTGTGATGCCATCATTTAAGGCCAAACAGCTGTGATATTATCATCTACAACCAATCAAATGTGATTGAATAATCCGCAGCCAATCAGCTGTGCTGCCATCATATAAAAGGCCAATCAGCTGTGATCCTTTTATGTGCAGCCAATCAGCTGTGCTGGCTACATTTAAGGCCAAACAGCTGTGAAATTGTCAACTACAGCAAATCAGCTGTGATAGAATATTCTGCAGCCAATCATCTGTACTGCCATCATATAAAAGGCCAAACAGTTGTGATGCAATCATCTACAGCCAATCAGCTGTGATCCTTTTATCTACAACCAATAAGCTGTGATCGCATTATCTATAGCCAATCAGCTGAGATCCAATTATCTACAGCCAGTTAGCTGTGCTGCCATCATTCAAGGCCAAACAGCTGTGATATTATCGTCTACAGCCAATCAGCTGTGATCCTATTATATGCAGCCAATCAGCTGTGATGCCATCATTTAAGGCCAAACAGCTGTGATATTATCACCTACAACCAATCAAATGTGATTGAATAATCTGCAGCCAATCAGCTGTGCTGCCATCATATAAAAGGCCATCCTGCTGTGATGCCATCATCTACAGCCAATCAGCAGAGATCCCATTATCTACAGCCAATCAGCGGTGATGCCATCATCTTTAGTAGAACAGCTGTAATGTGATTATATATAGCCAAACTTTTGAGATACAATCTTTTAAGGCCAAACTGCTGTGATGCCATCATCTACATAAAATCAGTTGTGATTCCATTATCCACAGCCAATCAGCTGTGCTGCCATCATATAAAAGGCCATACTGCTGTGATGCCATCATCTACAGCCAATCAGCTGTGATCCTTTTATGTGCAGCCAATCAGTTGTGCCGCCTCCATTTAAGGCCAAACAGCTGTGAAATTGTCAACTACAGCAAATCAGCTGTGATAGAATATTATGCAGCCAATCATCTGTACTGCCATCATATAAAAGGCCAAACAGTTGTGATGCCATCATCTACAGCCAATCAGCTGTGATCGCATTATCTATAGCCGATCAGCTGAGATCCAATTATCTACAGCCAGTTAGCTGTGCTGCCATCATTCAAGGCCAAACAGCTGTGATATTATCGTCCACAGCCGATCAGCTGAGATCCGATTATCTACAGCCAATCAGCTGTGCTGCCATCATATAAAAGGCCATTCTGCTGTCATGCCATCATCTACAGCCAATCAGCTGTGATCCTATAATGTGCAGCCAATCAGCTCTGATGCCATCATTTAAGGCCAAACAGCTGTGATATTGTCATCTACAGCCAATCAGCTGTGATCCTATTATCTACAGCCAATCAGCTGTGATCCCATTATCTACAGCCAATCAGTTGTGATCGAATAATCTGCAGCCAATCAGCTGTGCTGCCATCATATAAAAGGCCAAACAGCTGTGATATTATCGTCTACAGCCAATCAGCTGTGCTGCCATCATATAAAAGGCCATACTGCTGTCATGCCATCATCTGCAGTCAATCAGCTTTAATGTCATCATATAAGGCTTAACAGTTGGGATGCCATCATTTAAGGACAAACAGTTGTGATCCCTTTATCTACAGCCAATCAGCTGTAATTGCATAATTTAAGGCCAAACTGCCGTGAAGCCATTATCTTCAGCCTTTTCAGTTGTGATATAATCATCTACAGCCAATCTACTGTGATCCCACTATCTAAAGCCAATTAGCTGTGCTTCCTGTTACGGCCCCAGCCATATTTGGTTTTATTTTCTTTTTTTTATATCTTGTGTTTTGCAGGAAGCAGTCGCCATATCGCATTCGAAACGGTTTGTTGGTGCGTACATGGTTTCCCCCTGCACTTGGGAACCTAGGCTGGAATGTTGTTGAACAAGTTGTTGTCCCACAAAAATTTAGGTCCCAAATCATTAGTTTAGCCCATGATGGTTCAGTGCGTCATTTAGTTATTAGAAAAACGTATAATCTTGTCCTTCAACATTTTTTTTGGCCTTGTTTTAAGTCTGATGTTTCGGCATATTGCCGGTCGTGTCATGTGTGTCATATAAGTGGAAAACCAAACAAGAGCATTCCACCTGCTCCACTGCACCACATTCCTGTGATTGGGGAACCCTTTGAACATCTTATCCTAAATTGTGTTGGTCCCCAACCAAAAACTAGGTTAGGACACCAGTACATCTTAACCCTAATGTGTACTACAACACGCTAACCTGAGGCAATACCTTTGCGCACTCTCAAGGCTAAAACCATTGTGAAAGCCCTTGTGAATTTCTTTTCAACATTTGGCTTGCCAAAGGTCATCCAATCTGACCAGGCCTCAAATTTCACATCTTGCATCTTCGGTCAAGTCCGCCAAACGCTCTCCATTACACATTGGAGGTCAAGTGCATATCACCCCCAGTCTCAAGGTGCACTGGAACGTTTTCATCAAACTCTGAAGGCTAAGATCAGAAAATTCTGTTTGGAATCTAGAAAGGACTGGGATGAGGGGCTTCCTTTTCTGATGCTGGCAACTCGTGAGAGCAAACATGAATCCACTGGATTCAGCCCTTCTGAACTTGTTTTTGGTCACACTGTTCAAGGTACCCTTAAACTGTTGAGAGATAAAGTTGTCAGATACCTGTGATCCCATGACTAATGTTTTGGACTACGTCAGTTCTCTCAGAGCGATTGCACTTTCAGTGTCTCAGGGAACAATGAAAAGGCGTTTTGACAAAAAAGCTGTGTCTAGGAAATTTCAAACTGGTGACAGAGTTCTTGTTTTTCTCCCATCTCCTGGCTCTGTTCTTCAAGCAAAGTTTTACAGTCTATATGTGATAAAAAAAACAACTTATTGAAAGTGATTATGTAGTCAGTACTTCTGACAGAGGTCGCAAATCCAGGGTATCAACATGTTGAAACCCTATTTTGAACGTGAGCTGACAGTAGGTGCCTCGGTGAACACCTCATCTACGTATTACCCTGAAAGTGATGGTCTTTGCCAAGTAGAATCCTCCCCACGTCTCAAAAATTCTGAGATATTGAACTTGGGTTCTTACTTAAGTCATTTAGTTGGATCTGAGAAGACAGATTTATTCTTTAATTAAAGAAAACGTCTCTCTGTTTTCAGATATCCCGACTCATACTTCAGTGATCTCCCATGACATTGACGTTGGGGAAAGCAACCCGATAAAACAGCATGCCTATCGTGTTAATCCTGTCAAGCGCAACCAGCTTCAACAGGAGGTCAGCTACTTACTAGAGAATGGTTTTGCTGTTCCTAGCTCCAGCTCATGGAGTTCTCCATGTCTGCTTGTACCTAAGCCTGACAATACTGTCCGCTTCTGCACTGATTTTCGAAAAGTAAACAAGGTCACCAAAACCGATTCATATCCATTGCCTGCATGGAAGATTGCGTTGATCGGGTTGGGTCTGCCAAATATCTCACAAAATTAGATTTTTTAAAATGTTATTGGCAAGTTTCGTTAACCTCCCGTGCATCTGAGATTTCTGCATTTGTTACCCCCGATCAGTTTTTGCTATATACAGTTATGCTGTTTGGTCATAAGAACGCTCCCGCAACATTTCAACACCTCATGCATTCAGGGATAGGGGATTGTGAGGTTTATTTGGATGACTTTGTCATGTATTCACAAACATGGGATTCTCATTTGGCCACCTTGAAAGAAGTTTTTAATCGATTGTGTAAAGCCTCACTCACCCTAAACTTGGCAAAATGTGACTTTGGAAAAGCCACAGTGTCTTACCTTGGTAAAGAAGTTGGTCAGGGACAGGTCTGTGTACTCACAGACAAGGTTCATGCCATTGTTAGATTTCCAGTGCCGCAAAATCGTACAGAACTACGTCGTTTCCTGGAGATGACTGGCTACTATCGTGGTTTTTGTCGTAATGTTTCAGACATTGTAAGCCCTCTAACCAGTTTGACCAGTATACAAGTCCACTATGTTTGGTCAGCTCAGTGTCAATATACATTTGAAATGGTGAAAGCTCTTCTAAGCAGTGCCCCAGTTCTGGCTGCCCCTGACTTTGGACACCCTTTCAAGTTGGAGGTGGATTCCACTGCTTCTGGAGCTGTTTTGTTGCAGGAAGATAGTAAAGGCATTGACCACCCTCTATGCTATTTTTCCAAAAAGTTCAACAAATACCAGGTACATTACAGCACCATTGAGAAGGAAGCACTGTCTTTACTGCTAGCGTTTCAACATTTTGAAGTATATCTTGGTTCCAGTCCACTCCCTGTTGTTGTTTACACAGACCACAACCCTTTGGTTTTTCGATACAGGATGCGGTGGTCATTGCTCGTGCAAGATTTCAACATTGAAATCCATCACAAAAAAGGATCTGAGAATGTGTTGGCTGATGCCCTTTCACGTGCATACAGCTCTGAATAAATGAAGGGACAAATGTCAAAACTCCTTTAAAAAGGAAGTATTAACTTAGGTAGGGGGGTATTACGGCCATATTTGGCCATATTTGGCTCGGGCCGTGTTATGTCTTGTGTTATGTGTAATTTATTTTTGAGACCTCTGTTTGTCTTGTGGATCTTTGTCTGTCTGTCTGATCAGTTTCAGGTGTGGGGCTGAAGGCGGGCTCGTATTGGACCAAAGCTGATAAGGCAGCCTTTAAATGACTGTGTGGACCTCCAGCCTGTGAGAAGGGAGCTCTGATGTGGCATGTCTTCAGTCCATCTTGGCTCTCTGCTCCAGTTTTCTGATTCTGATCTGTGATTAGATACTGTGCCTTGTTGTGGTTTTGTGCAGAGGTTCACCTTGTTTTTGTGTATTTTTGATAAATGACATTAAGTGAAGCTGAAGAGTGTAGACTATAATTTTCCGATTATGCCTAAGTGCGTGTTCAAGAATCGAGGTCTGGAACGATTTTGAGGTTTTTCCACCAAAGATTTATTCTTGCCATGAAAGTGCTAATAAAAGAGCTCTGGGTCTTCAAAATGTCCGTATCTGCTACAGTCTAAATGGACGTTCTAACACCAGGCACGATGAAGAAGACGTCCACTAACCCTTGACCCATCAACTTAAACACAATGATTATGCATAAGCAAACAGTAGACTGGCTCTTTCTGTCCGATTGGTCCTTCTCGCCTCCTTCCTCACTGGTAGTATCTTGTGGACTCCTTTCCCCGATGAACTGTTTTTTTCCGCTGGTTTGTGAATCCCATCCTCCACATGAGCTGGTTTAAGACCCAACATTCCTTGACACCTCTGCTCATCTGAAATGCAGCTTCAACCGCAGTTCTCATCAAAGAGCAGCTCAGACCTATAGAATCATTTCAATCTCTGTGGAATAATCAGAATTACACAGTATGCTATGCAAACTACAAATTAATTCAAACTTTTAATCATGAAGCATTTCAAAATAAAGCAAATCAGATTATGTTAAGTTGTATTTAATTGGAAACTGCTTCTTTTCTTCAAGAGGTGAGCTGCCATTTTCTTTCATATGTCTTTTCTCCTGTTTCTGTTAGCTGAGGGAGATTAGCATTTGTAATTGTTTTTCTTTTTTCTTTTTTTTTGGCTGGTAAGATTTCTTTGATTAGATAGATGGGGGCTTTGTTTGTTATTTTGGCCTTTGATTCACCCTGAAGTCTTTTGCTTCACCTTTTAATGCTGTTTGGTTATAGTAGCTTTGTAAAAAAAAAATTTTTATATTTTCTTGGAGACCAGTCTCTAGACAGACCAGGGCCTAACACTGCCATCATGTAAAAAGCCATACTGCTGTGATGCCATCATATAAGGCCAATAATCTGTGATCCCATTATCTTCAGCCCAATCAGCTGTGATAACAGCTCCTCCCACTCACCTATGGCTCCTGCTGGAGGTGTTCACAGCTGTATCCTGTTAAATTGATTGTATGTTTGTCTATTTAAGTCTGTGGGGTTCAGTTCCCTTTATTGGAGCATTTGGTGTTATATAGGCCTGTCCCTGTCGTACTTTGATGCTGTCTTAGTTTGTTTGAGTTGCTTAACTCGGTTTCCCCTCTTGAGGTGATCTTTTGTTCAGTGATTAAACAAGCTAAACATACCCATCTGTGTCCAAGCCTTCTCTGCTTTTGGGTTTTTGAATTCTACCCATAACAGATCGACATGTCAAATCTTAGGACGCCCTCAAGGACCCCCCCCCCCTCGTTCTCTTTGTTGTTGTCCTTTCTGTCTCTGTCCACTGCAACGACCCACCACCACCCATCCCCAATAGCTGTGTGCGGCGTGTGTATGTGTATGCATGCATGTGTGCTGAGTGATCTTCCACAAGATGGAACCCCCGCAGCCCTTACCTATCCATTCACTTCCACCTCCTGCCTGCCAGACAGCCAGCAGGGAAGGGCTTTTGAGACCCCCGTTTGGTTTATTAATTCTCTTGTCCCGTCCATGCATCTTCCACTTCCTGCCTGCCAGCAATGAATGAGTTCTTGGGACCCCGGTTTATTTTATTTATTTATTTTCCTTTTTTAATTTATTTCTTCATGTATTTGTTTGTTAATGTATTTATACCTATGTCCCCCTCAATTCAGTTTCACACATTGCCACCAGGAGTCATTGGGACCCCTGTTCATTTATTTTTAAAATTTTCCTTATTTACTTATTCTTGTCCCCTCTATTCACTTCCACCTACCGCCACCAGGGGTTCCTGTGACACCGGTTTAATATTTTTTCTCTTGTCCCCTCCATGCACTTTCAACAGGAGTCATTGGAACCCCAGTTTAATTTTTAAATGTATTTATTCTCGTGTGTCAGACGCCCTCGTCTGTCTCTACATGTGTAAACACATTTTAAAAATGTTTTATCAACTCATGACTACAGGTAGAAATCACTCATTTCATTATCTACAATGAATATTTCCGCCTTCAACGCAAAACGATAGCGTTAGCATTAGCAAAACAATAGCGTTAGCATTAGCAAAACGATAGCGTTAGGAAAACGTGTGAGCTCCAGAAGAATATACATCGTCGGTAAAATAATTATCTTATATGACATATATACTATTACATTTGTAGCAATGTTATATTCTACTACAAATACTTAAATACTTACACTAGTCTTCCTTGAGCGACTTGCTCATTCGAACGCAATGCATTGTGGTCTATCTTTTCCAATGTAGTGTCCATCGATGCACACTTGTTTTTCGCACAGGATTCTAGGACATTTCTAGTACACTCGATTGTGTAATTCTGGATTCGGACAACACTAGAAAATGGCGACCGCACTATATAGTGAGTAGTGAATGAATTCGGACATAGCCTGAGATTGTCCACCGTCCCCTCAGAGATTAGCCCTCCCCTAATCCGAGGTCGTCACGCCACCCTCCAGAGACACCACAATCAGGTCAGGGTCTGAAACCAAGCTCACGTGGACGTGGGAGAGCACCAGAATCCCGGCGCAGAGCTCCGACCTCCACGGGACCAGACAATATTGAGGTAGGACCCACTATGGGAGCTCCCCCCGCCTGGACAGGAGTGGCCGCAGCGCTCCGGAGCTGCACGCCCTCCTTCTTTGGATCGGCGGCTTTCAACAGCTGGTCCTCATGGGATTCCCCTGCCGCCCAGAGCAGGTCCGCTCCACTCTGAGCCGCCAGCTGACCTAGAACGCCTGCCCCCTCATTGGAATGGGACGCAGCCCCCGTCTTGCTGCAGGAGGAAGCCGACACCTGCGTGAAAGCCTCAGCGGCATGGGACGCTGCGTCATCATCCTCATCGTCGCTCAGTCAGACACAGGTTGCAATCGTGTGCAGACAAGACGAGCACTTTGCGGCAGCAGCTTTGCACTCTCTGGCGTAATGTCCCTGCACGCCACACTTGTTGCACAGAAACTCGGGACAATATGACCCAGCTGGATGCAGATCCTGCACACCTTCACCTGCTTATCATGAATAATGCTAAAGAATTCAGGGCCAGTGGCCATGATAAACTTCGCAGAATACGGCAGAGACTGGACGGTTTCATTAAACTTTTTCACAAAGTGCGTACAGTCAACAACACTCGTTCCTAGCAACATCCGCCGTTTAATCGGCGACACTGCAGACACTTTCCAACTGTCAAGTTTCTCCTAAATTTCTTCATCAGCAATATACACCGGAAGACCAAGAAAAGAAACCACCAGCTCATCATTCAAAATACGTCTCCCCTGAACAGTCGTGTTTCCAATTTTGAATCCATCTAATAAGTTGTCCCCACTGACAGCGTTAGACAATGTTAACACAAACCTCTTGTCCTCCAGAGACCTACATGCTTACACTCCCCCCCACAGCAATCTGCTGTACCGAATAAGCTCAATAACAGACAGATTCTTCACCTACCAGCTCCACATGCACAGCCAACTCCTTATCATACTTCACCTTAGCAGATGTCTGTTCACCAATACCCGACACACACAACAGACATCCTCCACCTGTGCTGGAGTCCGCCCGCAAACCGGTACCTGCTGATGAGGAACCCGCAAGAGCAAAATAAGACTATATTCACCACGTCATCAAGATGCGACCGTATATTGATTAGGATTATGCCTTTGCAACTTAATGCTGACGGCTCTCAAGCTGTCTGAACAGTTTGGCTGAAGCATCAGCTGGTGATCATCATAATAATAAAAAATAAAAAAAATTCGGAACTTTAAAAGGTGTGTTTTTTTAAAAGGGCGCCCTCTGGTGGTTAAAAGGAAAAAGAAAAGTTGCAAAACTTACAGCACCTGGTATTATTCCACGGCGGTCTCCCATCCAAGTACTAACCAGGCCGGACCCTGCTTAGCTTCCAAGATCGGACGTGTGTGTGTGTTTTTTTTCTTTCTTTTTTTTTTTTTTTTTAAATTAATAAAGGACATAAAGTATTTAGAAAGAATCAACAAAACAAGGACATACTACCTAGAAGGAGAAAATCAAACAAGCAACATTACACCCAACTTGTTCTGGGTTGGCTTTGTGCAATGTCGTCAAATGCCACTTCAACATGTGGAACAGCAGAATCCATCTTTCGACCGTCTTTCCCTCCTTGAGCTTAATGGTCCTAGCCCAGTAGATCACATACCGAGCCAAGGCCAGAACCAAATCCACAATCCGCCAGCCGGGCTCTCTCCGAGTCTGTCACACTCCAAAAAGAACAGTCCACATCTGTGTTCCACTGAAAATGACACCTGGACCGTAACAGATCCCGCACCCTCTGCAAGACCTGTTGAACAATTGTGCATTACAAAAACATATGTTCCAGTGTCTCAGGAACACTGCTGCAGACTGGACACATCCTGTCATACAGTGTTTTATTGATCTGATGAAGCACCACACTAGAGTAAATCTTCCTGTGTCTTATCCTGAAATCTGTATTCCACACCACATGTGGAGCCAGACTCCCCTGCAGGCTACGCCAAATTTCCGAGGGAGCTTCACCAGGAAACACACGCCCCCAGGCCGCCTCCGCAGCAGGAGCCTTCGTGTCCAAGGCAGTCACCACCTTGTACCACTCCCTGGAAGATATGCAAGCCACCTCCCTGGGGGCACCATTCATCTGTACCTGAAAAGAAAAACCAGACCCTTGCCCCACAACACCACCCCCTCTCCTGAGAATAATCAGCCACTGTGTCGGAATGGCAGCAACCATGTTCTTATACGTCCCTCGGACCCTCTGTTGCTGCCCCTTGTCCATCCCCCTACCAAATCTCTGAAGAAAGGTCACTGTGTCACTCAGTCCTACTCCAGTGATGATATCTTTAACACACAGACAATGTTGTTCCTCTAGGGGCTTACATTGGAGGGGACGACCATTGTGCAGCAGGGCAGGATTTTGAAAAAACGGCAGGTGTAACACCTGGTAAGGAGTGGATATGACCTGTGAGACATAACGGCACAACCCATGCCAAGCTCCCATCATCTCCATGGAGAATGGGTCTAAAGCCAGGAAGGACGTCACCGGCCGCCTTTGATAGAAAAGTCCCAGGCCAAACCGTGTGGCCTGTTCGAAGCCATGAAGTAAAAAGTCTTTCCAGAAGTGAACTTCACTAGCATTGAACAGGCGCCCCTCTAACTTCAGCCTGAAAACTGACCGCCTTGCACCAAAATCCACCAACCGTAACCCACCCTTGTGGACAGCCCTGGACATAGTCCTCCTGGAAATCTGGTTTGCCCTGGATCCCCATAGAAAACCAGAAATTAATTCACCTATCCTAACAAGAAATAGAGTGGGCAGGTGCAAAACAACCAACAAGTAAGTCAATTTAGAAAAAACCAAAGAATTAAGCACCATCACCTTCCCCTTCAAAGTGAGCCTCCTCATCTTCCAAAGAGACAACGTCTGTGACATCCTGGATACAGCCGTGGACCAATTCACTTGGGCAGTCCTCTGTGCATCCTTATCCAACCATACACCCAGCACCTTAATGCCACCCACCGCCTCTGCAAAACACCTGTTATGTGTCCCATCTTTAATGCCTAGAAACAGGATCTCCGACTTGTGCAAATTGATTTTCGCCCCTGAGGCCACACAGAAGGACTCCAAAAGCCTCAATGCACCATCAACACTAGCGTCGTCCAGGAAAACCAGACTAGTGTTATCAGCAAACTGCAAAATTCTCACCTCTCGACCAGCCGGAGTAATCACACCTCTAAGGCCGGTAGCTGCATTTATCATCAGCGCCAAAGGTTCAACTGTCATGCTCAAGAGCATGGCAGATAAAGGGCAGCCCTTCCTAATCAACCTCATAATGGGAAAACTACCCGACAGCAAGCCGTTACATTTTACCTGACTCAATGCTGATCTGTACAATCTCTTCAACCTGGAAATGAACAGTGGCCAAATCCAAATATCTCTAAAACCCTCCACAGAAAATCATGTTCCACTTTATCAAACGCTTTATTAAAATCCACACTCAACAGACCCCCACAAATCAGTTCAGAGATCGAACAAAATCCACCTTTTATTTTGGTAGGCCACTTTAGCTCCAAACTAAATATTTAGGTAAAAATCTAAATATTTAGCTCTAATCTAAACATTTAAATTAGACTTTAATATTTATCAATCAAACAAAGATTTAGTTACAAAACTTAAATATATATATTTTGGAAACTAGCTATTTAGGTCAGATCTAAATATTTAGTTTGAAACTAAATATATAATTATAAAATAAATATTTAACTTAAAAATGAAATATTTAGCACCGGTTTACAAACGGCGCCCCACAGTTTAACTTTAATTTAGACTGAGTTTTTTGCACAACAGTTGCACGGCAGGACGCTTGAGGGTGTGTCCATTGGTACCAGAGGGGTAACAGCAATAACTATCTGCCAGAGTTGTAAAGAGTACCTGAAAACTATACTTGAGTAAAAGTGCAGATATATTACTGTAAAAAATACTCCATTACGCCGAGCATCGGTGTTGACTATAAATTGCGGAAACTCCGCGGTTCACCACAAATGTCCCGCCCGCCACCGTTACGGGAAGCGAGCAGTTCAGAGTAGACAGACCCGCCTTCACCTGTGACCACATTCCAGCCAAGCAGAACACCTGAAATCCAGCTGGATCAAACATCTCCAAAAACCTCTCTTTTAGTATTTTTCACAAAACAAGTAAAACGTATTTAAAACAAAACAGAACCACTGGCTGCTAATTCCCGTTCATGTGATTTATCTCATAAATAGCATCCAGTACCTTCAGCACCCTGCAGATGGCGATATTGTCAAATCCGCCCAACAAACCAGCCATGGTAACATGGGTAAAGATGTGGACTTCTTGTGCACAATCAATGTTTTGACTAACGGTAAGTGTCCATTCAATTGTAGTGGAGAAAAGTGTACAAATGTTAAATCAAGAATGTAAGTCGAGTAGAGAGTAAAAACCGCTTATATTTTTGATACTCAGTACAAGTACAAAGTAGCCAAAAAAGTACTAGTAAGTAAAGTAACATTTACTCAAGTACTTTACACCACTGAGAATAATTGACCTGTCAAAAATTTGCCTGCAGAAATTCGCCTGCAAATGTGGTGAACTCTTCATGACCCGGGCCACAAATAAAACATAGGAAAAGAGAATAGCATTTGGCAGACTCCATCTTTCTGTTTTTAATAAACGAAATATTTTGTCCCCGATGCTGGAATCACGCCATAAGACCTAAGATTGTGTCTGTACATTGACTTAATATTGAAGCTCAATGCCCCTGCCACGAGAATCACGTCCTGTGTGAATGCAGCTTTAGGCTGAGGAGGAGAAGCTAAGAAGGCGTCTAACTCTTATACTGGAAGGAATGAATCAAATCTCTGGAAGAAGTTGATGTCAATCCAGTAAATCTAGTAGGAGTTTAGAAGCTGCCACTGCATGCCACCTGCTGGTGCAAAGATTAAACTATATGTTGTAATGTTTCTTCATTTTATCTTCTTTTTAATGATCCATCTTGATCATCTTTTGTTTTTTGTAAATTGTTCCCAGTGGTCTTTTACTTATGAATATTCTGTTTTCAGACAAAATAAAAACACCTGCATCATTTTCAAGGACATATTTTCCTGCAGAGTGGCAGGAGTTCATTAGAAATTCGCCTCTGAATTGTAGGCGGGACTGTTGGCGCAGAAGTAAACCTGCCCTTGTTTACACTATCTCCCTCTAGCTTACAGCCCCGCAGAACTCCAACGTAACATTACCGGTGCAACAAAAATGGTGAGCAATATTAGAGCTATTCAGCCGTACAGTTGAGTCAGGAACCAGCTCAGACAAGGAGTTGGTATTAGGCTGCTTGGGGCTGTCAAAGCGCTGTGTAGCTGAAATAGTTCTGAAAGACAAATTTTTCACAGCTTGTTATACACTCACAAATCCAACTGTCACTGCACGATGAAGAGACATCGGCAGAATCTTCAAAATAAGCTGCCACCGCTCATTTTTTTTTCTTAAATCCCTGGCGTGATCATGAATGTAGACGGCTCCAGTCTGGCAAACGTCATTCAGAAAGGGATGACATCGTTACAATATCGGAAGGAACAGCTGGGACAGACAGCTGCCTGTAAAACATCCCCAGCTGCAGCTCACTTAAACTGCTGGTACCAGTCAGTTGCCTAAAGAGTCCCACAAGTCATCCAGGCTTCTTTAAGACACTGTCACAGTGCCGCAAACATACATTTTGCACATGTGCCACATATGTATTTTCAGTCTAACGTGATACATGTGCGATATATGTAATTCATAAGTATTCCATGCGTCCCTCATTCATTGATGTGCGCAGTGTCATTGAAGTACAAAGAAGGACAAATAAACCACGCAAAGACTGATAAAGCCGCGCTTCACTGAATTTCCTCATGTTGACAGTCAGAGCACTGGGAAGAAATCACATTGCTTCAGCACCATGGACAGCAACCACCGCTGAGCCTCACGCTGCTTTATTTAAACCATTCTGCTCTATGTGATGTCATCTTTTCTTTCGTGGTGGTGTCATTCACTGTGCCCAAACTTTCTTTTTACCGTGAACTAAGTGCATGAACTAAGTGTGTGAAAATGTAGGTGAGTTTTTGAGTGTGTGGCAAAGGTCAAAATTTTGCTCAAAGGCACAGAACAAAAAAAAAAATGTGAAAAAAATCTGGTCGTTGCAGTCCAGCACTGCTGTGGGACATAAAGATCAACCAGAACTACTTTCATGGTGAGTTTCCCCTTCATTTTGATCGTTTACTTTTCTGGAAGTCTAAGACTGATTTCATTCTTCTCTAGGAAAGGGTCAAAGAAGATTTCAGCTGCTTCAAGGATGCCCACAAGGTTGTAGAGGAGGAGTACAAAAAATATCTCATCCCACAGCCAGACACTTCATGTTGTTGTAGTGGAACTACATTACAAGCTTTCGTCCCAAACAAAAGTCTGACTGCAAGTTGGTCAGAAAATGAAAGATATGCTCATGGGTGAAAGTAGATTTTAGTTTATGTCGGTACTGCAACAAACAAACCAGTACATGCAGATTAGGGGTGCAACAATTAATCCATAAATTGATTTATCCAACCAAATCAATCTGTCTGAGGTGAGTTTTTAACCAAATCAATTCGACCTATACCATTAGAAAATCATTTAAAAAGGAAATTGATTGATGATAATCGATCTTGGAAAATACCCTTT
>BSAI01000134.1:675904-696052 GCA_036245035.1 Adrianichthys oophorus
TTATTAAGTTGTTAGACTCTTTTTCATACCATCTTATTTCCTTTTTCCAACTGACAACTGGAGGACATATGTCAAACAAGAACCCACGAAGCGTAAAGGGAGCAGCGGCGGCTAACGCTAGCTGCTCAAAACCTAGCAAGATGAGTCCGGCTTCAGTGTCCGACAGGCAAGTCGAGGATGAAGACGAGCTGCCACTCATCTGGCAGAAAATGTCGAACAAACTTTTACAGTCCATCAACGAGCGGTTCGACAAGTTTGAGCAGAACTTCGAGAGCCTGCTGAACGCCCAACGGGTGCTAGCTGAACGGCTGGCCACCACCGAGAGCCAAGCTACCGATCACGAGGTTCGCATCACCGCTTTGGAAAGTTCGGTAGCCGGCCTCCAGCTTGAAAATGCAAAAATGCGTGCTAAGCTGTTGGATCTCGAGGGAAGATCCAGAAGAAATAATATAAAAATTGTTGGTGTTCCGGAAGGTGAGGAGAAAGGGAGACCCACCGAGTTTGTTACAAACCTCATCCCTAAATTGCTGGGCGGCGACAACTTTGAGAAGCCAGTTGTTATAGACAGAGCACACCGCATCCCGCACACCGCATCCCGCATCCCGCACACCGCATCCCGCAGCCCAGACCCGCAGACGGCGCCAGACCTCGAACCATAATCGCCCGAGTGCACTTCTACCAAGATAAGGAAAAGATCCTGCGACTGGGGAGACAGACAAGGATGGATCTCGAAGGCCACCGGATTTTAATTTTCCCCGATTACACTGCGGAGGTAATGGAACAACGGCGCGGCTTCCGTGAGGTGCTGCAGCGGCTGAGGGAAAAAGAAATTCGGCACACGCTGCGGTTCCCGGCGAGACTTATTTTGAAATGTTATTCATTTGTGCTAACGAGGAGCTTGTTAGAAAGCGGAGGGCGTTTACACTGTTCACACAGCAGCTCCACGTGCGGATGAGGGTAACCTGGCTTCGTTTGGGGAAGCAGTGGGTGGGGTTTGTTTTGGGGAAGTGTTCTGGATGTGTGTTGTTGCATGTTCCTGTCAGATTACTCAGGGTTTTTTTTTCTTGCTGCTTTTCACTCGTTTTTGTTCATTTTCTGGTTTTGTTATTAGCTGCCAGACCAAAGGTTCTGTATTTGTGTTGCTGCCAAGCAGAAGATGCCCCATGGAAATAGCACCATGGAGTCCCTATCCTTAGTCTCTTGGAATGTCCGGGGCTTAGGGCACCCAATTAAGCGTGGAAAAGTATTTTCTTACTTGAAGTCACTAAAGCCTGACATTATATTTCTGCAAGAAACCCATGTCTCAGCCACCCAACAAAGAACTCTCAGGGTTAACTGGATTTCACAAGTCTATCAGTCACCTTTCACATCAAAAGCCATTCTCTTCCGTAAAACGGTACCTTTTCTTTTTCAGTCTTCCACAATTGATCCAAATGGCAGACTCATAATCCTATCCGGACATATAAATTCGTTCTCCATTACACTGGTTAATATTTATGGACCAAACGTTGATGACTCTGGTTTTTTTCCCAAGGTATTTGACCTCATCCCAGATAATGACTCCAGCCACATCTTGATTGGGGGTGACTTCAACTGCTACCTGGATCCATATTTAGACAGGCAATCTTCAGCCCCCCCTCCAAGTATTTCTGCCGTGCAAACTGTTAACAGCTTGATGAAGTTTAAGAAAGTGGTGGATATTTGGAGACTGCAACATCCAAGTGACCGTGAGTATTCTTTCTACTCACATGTACACAAATCCTACACACGGATCGACTACTTCTTAGTTGACTCAGGACTAATCTCCGATATCAGCCACACTAAATACTATGGCATGATATTATCTGACCATAGCCCTGTTAGTCTCAGACTGAAGCTGCCCCTTCATAAGAGAGCTTTCAGCTGGCGCTTTAATCCCCATTTACTAGAAGACCAGACATTTAAACAACGCCTAAAAACTGATATCCTGCAGTTCCTTGAGATAAACGACAATGGAGAGGTTAATGACTCAACCATTTGGGAAACACTTAAAGCATATATAGGAGGATTAGTTATTTCATATGAAGCAACACATAACAAAGCTAAACGTGGGAGACTGGAAGAAATTGAGAGGGAATTATCAGCTACGGATCAGATATATCGAAGTTCACTGCTGCAATCAGATTACAATAAAATTATAAAGCAAAAATATGAATATAACAGTACTGGGGGAACAAATCAGCAAAACACTTCTGAAAATCAAAGAGAAATATTTTGAACTAGGGGACAAGCCACAAAAACTGTTGGCAAGACAGCTAAAGGGAGAACAAGCAAAACGAGCCATCCATAAAATATAATCAAAATCGGGCCCACTGCTCACAAATTTGAAGGACATCAATGAGGAATTTAGACAATTTTATACAGATCTCTACACCTCTAAGTCAACTGCAACACAAGATGATTATGATCTTTTTTTTTAATAAACTCAATTTCCCAAAACTAGATGCAACCATAACAGAACATTTAGATTATGACTTTACATTGTCTGAGTTGCGAGAAGCTATTAAATCCTTCCCTAATAGCAAGGCACCGGGTCCAGATGGATTTGGTCCAGAATTTTATAGGGCTTTTCAAGATGTTTTGACACCCCCTCTGCTTAAAATGATTCAAGATAGTTTTAAGAACAGAAGTCTTCCACCCTCTCTTAATGATGCCAGCCTTTGTGTTCTATTAAAAAGAGACAAAGAAGAGACTGACTCAGGTAGCTACAGGCCCATTGCACTGTTAAACTGCGACCTGAAAATCATAACAAAGGTTTTAGCAAATCGACTTGCGAAGAATGTAGGAAGTATCGTACACCCGGACCAAACTGGTTTTGTTCCAGACAGATTTTCCTTTTGCAACGTCCGCAAAATTCTAAATATAATGTATGCAAAATATGGGAAGGACGACAAGGCAGGTATACTGGCTCTGGATGCTCAAAAAGCTTTCGATACGATAGAATAGCCATATCTCATAGCAACACTCAGAAAATTCGGTTTTGGGGATGTTTCTATAAACTGGGTCAAAATTTTATATGCTAACCCTAGATCTTGCATTCTTACTAATGGGGATAGATCTAGCCCATTCATTCTTCAACGCGGTGTCCGACAGGGGGACCCTCTGTCGCCTTTACTGTTTGACATTGCCCCGGCTGCCCCTAGCCACAGGAATCAGGGAACACCAACGTATCACAGGTATAATGCTGAACGGAATTGAGACCCGAATTGCCCTTTATGCAGATGACCTCCTGATCTGTCTGTCGGATCCAGCAACATCCATCCCCATTCTATAACAATACACAAACTCTTTCGGGAAGATCTCTGGGTACAATATAAACTGGGACAAGAGTGAGTTTATGCCATTAGCTGGCAATTTTACAAATGATTTTCTGAGCAACCTACCTTTTAGGATAAAAAACGACAGCTTCACTTACCTGGGACTCAAACTGACCAGAAACCCAGAAGAGCTTTTCAAATCAAATTTCACAGAGGCCCTAGAAAAACTTAAGGTAGATATTGAGACCTGGAAATTGTTACCCCTCTCCATGATCGGCAAGGTGAATGCTATCAAAATGGTCAGCCTGCCTAGGTTTCTGTATCTATTTCAAAATTTACCAATATATTTGAATGCGTCCCTTTTCAAAAAAGTTGACTCAATAATCCTGCCATTTATTTGGGGCTATAAAACCCACAGAATATCTAGTGTGAGTGTCTTGATGTGGGGGGCACTCCCTTGTGGGTGCAGCTGGAGGCTAACACTGTGGAAAAGTCATCACTCCCAGCCCCTTTGTTTTCAAGCTCTGCCCCAAGGTCCAAAATACATCAACATAACTTTATCCTAAAAAACTCCCTTCGCATCCTACACCAGATAAAAACAGTGTGCCGGGCTCCTAGCGCCTCGATACAGGCTCCCATTTGCCAAAACCATGCATTCATCCCTGGCCAACAAGATGGAGCATTCATTGTCTGGAAGGAAAGGGGTATCAGATCTTGTATCAAGTGGTGTATCAGGGGTATCAAGTGGTGGCTAAAAAGCTTATTCTGCTAAACTGGAAATCAAAAACTCCTCCCTCCTTTGAACATTGGCTGGCTGAGATCGTACATGCCATCCAGCTGGACAAGATGTGGCTCTGCAGATCTGGCTCACAGAATAGATTTGACACTGTTTGGAAACCTTTTCTGGCTCACCATACCATACCATAACACTGAATAACACGACTTCAGGTGGGGAGGTGCTGGATCTGGGTCACTCACAAATGGAACTTTTACATTTCTTTCTCTTGTTCAAGTTGTGTCTGGCTGCAACATTTATTTATGTACTCATTTTAAAATCAATATGGTAATCTGGCAATTTTTTTTTTTTTTTTTGTCGTTTTTGTTTGTTATTTTTATTATCATTATTTATTTCTTACTGTTAACAATTGTGTTTTGTGGGTTGTCTCGCTGTTCTTTCCCCCTTTTTTGTCTCTGTCACTGTTTGATACTCTCTGTACACTTAAACTTCAACTGAAAATAAAATATTTAAAAAAAAAAGGGTCCTCACAATAAATCACTAGCCTCCATCTAACTCTATCCTCTGCATCCTCTGTGCGCACGCCCTCCTCTTCCTTCTCTACCTCCATAAAACCTCCTTTTTGGCCTTCTCAGTCCCTCTTTTCTGGTAACTCCAACCTCAGCATATTCCTACTAAAGTAGTCACTCTTCCTTTTCTCAAAAGGTCCAAACCATGTCAATCTGCTCCCCTGCAGAGTAACCCTTTCACAGCCAAGATGTTGCAGCAAGCGACAACCAAACAACACGCTCTTTATTCTTCGACCATTCACGCAATCAATGTGAATCAGCTGATTCTTATGTGGAGAAAAGCGGCTTTTTATTTTGGCTTTCCATCAATCTGCAACACATTACTACCCACTGGAATTACGTTACATCCACAAACAGTTGAAGAGTTACGGTGGTCAAAAGAATGTCAGCAATAGAGGTAAAGTTCCAGTGTTAAAGGATTCATCTCCAAACATCTAGCATAAGCTCTTTGGTGAAGTCCTACCTCCACCTTGAACTCATTTGTTTAACCCACTGTCTTTCAGCTCTTATCCATGTCCTGAATGTCTCCAACATTCTTCTCTGTCACTCCAGACTTCCTCAACCAAAAAACAGCTCCTCTCTCTGGATCCTGTCATAGACTTTCTCTAGATCAACAAACACACCTTCTCTGTTCTCTTCTAGCAGCATCCTAAAAGCAAAGACTGCATCAGTTCATCTCTTTCTCTGCAACTTCTCTTAAACTAAATTGTTGTTCACAAATATTCACTTCTGACCTCACCCACCTCCAGTGTGTCTAATTAGATGTTGTTTCACGTGAACAGCAGGGTCTGATCATCCACGAGTAGTGACATTATTCCAAATAAACGTTCGTTCTCCTGCTTCCTTCAGGGGATCACTGGCTCGGTCTGGAGAAGATTTCTGCCATGACCAAAGACAAATCCAAGAGGTGGAAATTGAGAGTGGACCTGTGGGACTTTGAAGGCGGCAGTGCTTATGCCGAGTATGAAGACTTCAGGGTCGGAGATGAGAGCACAAATTACAGACTGACTGTTGGCAGATACAGAGGAACTGCAGGTACGGACGCATTCTTAAAGTGCACTCACGCCGAACGCAGTTTGCACGACAGAGGCGGCCATTTTCAATGTAAAGTCAATGGTTTAGACGTGAACTGTGGTTCTGCGGCGCGAATTGAGCGGCTGGCCAAAATCTCACCTCCGGGGATGTGGTTGAGTCTCCTCAACCAATCAGGGACTCAATTTCGGGTACGTGACGTTTTCAGTGACAGCGGGGAGAAAACATCCAATATGTTGGATCAATCATAGTTCTCCTGAACTTCCATTCATTTTCTTAACCCGCTGGATCCCTTTCTGGGTGGTGGGGTTTCCAGATCCCGTCCCGGTTACTGTTGGGTAAAGCTGGGTACACTCTAGAGAGTCTGTAGCAGGACCTATGGAGCTCGAGTGGACACGCTCACTATGCCGGCTCCCGGGAGATGAACTCACAGCCAGACAGAGGGCTGCTGCTGGATGGGAAAGCAGTCTCTAAACATCATCCACGTCTTCCATGCATTGTAAATGAGATAAACAGATGGAGCTCCATGTAGCAATCAGTGTAAAAACTTTAGCTGGTAGCTCCTCCCACACACAAACGACGCGGCGAGCTGAGGGAACACTTTTTAGGCCACGCGATGAGCAGGGAATTCTCCGCACAGCGAGAAGGGGCGGGTCACGCGAATTGGCCACACAAATCGCATTCGGTGGGAGTGCACCTTTACATGATCATCAAAGAAAAATTACTAAAAAATATATGATAATATAATTATTGCTATACACGCTGCTGTTTTTCAATCATGTTTGCTTTGGTTTTCTGTTTCTGTCTTAAGGTGATGCTATCAGAGGAGCGTATCACGGCACTGACCAAAATGGTTTTGGCTTCAGCACCATCGACCGTGACAATGACGGCTGCGACCCTTGCATCTTTGGTGACGTTGCTGTGGAGTCGTGCACTAGTTTTGAACGTGGCGGCTGGTGGTACAGCAAGTGCGGCTCTGCCAATCTAAATGGAGACTGGCATCCAAAAGGGGATAACATTGGTTGGCTTTCAGGTCTTCACTGGCTCACCTGGAAGGGACCTGTGCCTTACTCAGCCAGGGCCACCAGAAGGATGATCACTCCCATCCTGCCGTATCAATAAATGTGAAAGTTTTTCTGTATGTGTATTTGCTTTATTTTTAGTTGAGAATTCTCAACAAGAAACTATTTAAAACTCCTACTTGGTTGTACGTCTCAATATCTGAGATTTATCAAGTCTATAAATGCTGTGAATTGATTTTTTGAGTTTTGAGTTAGCAAGATCAAGATTCTGGATAAATTTAAGAACAAATACTTCTGGATTGTAGCATTACAACTCCACTTTAGCTAGCTGCCATCCATCTATTTTCTTAACTCTTTAAATTCTTTTTGGGGTCATTGGTGTTGCCAGAACCTGTCCCTGTCACTGTTAGGTAAAGACAGGGTACACCCTGGACAAATTGCCAATCCTTCACAGGGCACATAGATACATGAATGCATGTTACGCTCACATACACATACAGACCGGGATGGGCGATAGTTCATTTTTTATAACACATCAGGCAATAATGACATATATCACCATTTCAACCAAATAACTATATCTGTTAAATGTAAACGCTCTGTGACTCATTAGAGAAACATGTATTCATCAGCAGGTTGTTTAGATTTCAATCTTTATTTCCTATCTTACTTTAAACATAACAGATGCACTGAAGGACCATGATGCAACAGTGTTTCCCCCCCAGAAAACAAAAAAAGGCATAAATATTACAAACTAAACTGAAAATTAAAGTTGAAGCTTTCAAGTTTCAAAAGAGAACATGAATAAAACAGAACACTAAACTGTTTGATCAGTTCCATTTAAAAACAAAGCTTTCATTCTACTAATCAATTCCCATGTTTTCAAGGTTTACAGAACAAACATCAAATTGACAAACATTTATGTCAACATCCTGTGAATAATTTAGGAACTAAAAGCAAATTCTCTGAATTCCTTCTGGTAGTTTAGACTGTCGCTGCTGTGAAGGTCTGAACTTTGTTGTTTTTCTGGAGAATTCTGGTTTATTTCAGTCTGAGATTGAGCATGCTTGGTGGCACTGCTTCAGGTGATAAAAAGGTTGGTGAGATTTCCAGTTTTAGAAGGAACAGGACTTCTGCACAGTTTGCAGTGCACGTTACTCTGTTTTTGTGGGATTTTAAATAACTGAAATACCTCCACACAGGGGACCAAATGTAATTTTAGAAAGACTGGCCAAGTTGGTCGGTTGATAAAAAAACCTACTGGCTAAACATTTATTTTATCAGCCAAATTTTAACACTATTTTACACAGAAATAGCTAAAATGTTTTACTTTTTGTTTTAGGAAAATGAAATAGCATAAAAGTAATGTAAAAATGGTATGAACTCATCTTTACTGTCATCTAACTGTAAACTCAAACATGCTGAGAAAACAAGGACAGATTTAGTAGAGATTTCCTAATTCTTCATCCCGGTGATCACATTTAATATCAAATCAAAACATAAAATGTCTGAAAACAAAGTGTTGGGTTTTTGTTATTATATTTTATTGCCGTTAGAGCTGCAGCTCTCTCACGAGGGAAGCAACATCTGACAGGTCACAGTTTTGTGTGGGGGTAGGTATAATGGGAGATCACTGATTGGACAATGAGATTTGATTTTTTTCAAATATGTATTCAATTTCAATACACTACAATGAACAAAAGTAAAAAACACACCACTTTGTTTTTCTCCCATTTGTCATGAGATGAACTCAAAGATGTGAAACATTTCCCACATAAAAACCATTTCTCTCAAATGTTGTTCGAGTTGCTTAATTGTTTTGCTTTTGTTATTTTTGTTTCGATCTTTAACGTTTCTGTGTCGAGTGATTTGTGGTGTGATTTAGACTTTAGGGCCACCGTAGTTTGGTTATGTAATGGAATGAAAACAGTCCCCCTGACCAAAAAACCAGAAGTTGATGTTATTTTGCAGAAAGGTACCACACAGCTGATGAGAGAACGTGATGATCTTTTATTCAGGTCTTGATGTACATTTTGCTGGAAGCAGACTCAGCACAGCCCATCAATGCTACTGACACTGTAATGCAGGTAAACAAGGTAAATCAGCATTTTCATCTCTTTCATTGATGCTGTTTTTGAGGCAAACTTCTCTCTGGAGGCTATAATCATGTTTGTAAAAAAAAAAAAAAAAACACACAGCTAGGTCATAACAACAAATAAGCATTTCATAAAACTAGTGGACTTCAGTTTATTTAGTTAATCAGGTGATTGGCCCCACTGAATCAACCCCATATCATGGTACTGCCCCCACAGGCAGCTCAGACTGCCAGTTCTTCTGAACAGGGGTCCACAGCTCAGAATGAAACTTTCCTCGAAACATTTTTTCTTTGGTTACACGCATTAAGAAGTGGGGTGCGTTACTGTTCTAACCCTTTAATGCATTTCCACACCGTCTCAGAGCTGACAGTTGGTGTGAAACCCCCTGTGACTGTGGCTATGTTTTGGTCCACAGCAGTGTTCATGACACGTGTGTCCTCTGATGCATTTTCAGGTGATAGGACTGCCTGAACCCTTTCCCACACTCCACACACAGATAGGGCTTCTCCCCCGTGTGCGTTCGCTGGTGCCTCTTCAGGCGGTTGGCGCTCAGGAAGCTCTTGTCGCATTCTGCGCAGGTGTACGGCCGCGCTCCTGTGTGGTAGCGCAGGTGGATGGTGAGGTAGCACGACTGGGTGAACTTCTTATCGCAGTAGGAGCACTGGAAGGGCTTATGGCCCGTGTGGAAGCGCTCGTGCTTCAGGAGCTCTGCGTGGGAGAAGAAACCCTTCCCGCAGTCGGAGCACAGGTAGGGCCTCTCGCCTGAATGCGTCAGCTCGTGCCGGGTCAGCGTGGCCTTGTAGACGAAGCTCTTGTCGCACTGCGAGCATCTGAAGACATTCTCTCTGGTGTGGCAGCGCTCGTGTTTCTTCATGTTGCGCTCCCTCTTGAAGCTCTTCCCGCAGAAGGAGCACATGAAGGGCATTTCCTCGGAGTGGATCTTCATGTGGCTCAGCAGACCCCCCTTATACAGGAAGCCCTTCCCGCATTTGGTACAGGTGTGCGGGCGCTCCTTTTGATGGATTCGCTGGTGCGCGGTGAGAGCTGCCCGGCAAGTGAAGCTCTTGCCACAGCTGCAGGCATGAGCTCGTTCCTCCTGGTGGGTTTTAAGGTGTCTTTTAAGGTAGCTGGCACTGCTAAAGCCAAGGTTGCAGTGAGGACATTTGTAAGGGTCCCCCACCTTGTCCGCATCCATGCCATGAGTCTTCAGGTGCCTCACCAGAGCCGACCTCCACGAGAAGGTCTGCCCACACTCTGAACACTGGTACTCCCCGTCCTCCATATGGCCGCTCTGGTGTTCAGTCAGGTCTGCTGCAGACTTGCAGAGCTCCCCGCAGATCAGACACGTGGACTTGCATTCAGACTTGTGAGTCTGCTTGTGCCTGTCCAGAGACTGTTTGAAGGAGAAACGCCATCCACACTGAGAGCACAAGAAGGGCCGCTCCCCGGTGTGGACCCGCCGGTGGGCTTTAAGTAAAGACAGGTACCTGAAGCTCTTCTCACAGTCCGGACAGTTGAAGTGTCCTCCTTCATTTGTTGAAACCTGACAGGTGGACGTCTCTGCAGTCTCCTCAGGCTGGACTATACTCTCATCCTGGAAGTCCTGGCCTGAAGAAGGCTCCGATGAGGAATCTGATGAGCGGAAAATGTGAAAGCATATTTATAATACCACGGTCCAGGTGAACACAAGATTGTGATTGGCTAGTAACCATTAAAAAGTGATTATCGACCCCTCAAAAAGAAGTTCTGGTCACGGTTGGAATATTCTACGTTAGTAACCAGAGCAGAAACTTGAATCCCAGGTGGACATAAGCCATTCCACAGTTTATCACAACAGCAGGACAGTGGAAAAGACATGAGTGATGGTTGATCTACATTTAATGATCAGAGTTAACGTAAAGGTGAATCCTGTCGATCTCACACCCTGATCCATCACCCGCGAACAAGATCCCAACATACTTAAACTCCTCCACCCAGAGAGGACAAACCATCTTTCTCTGGTTGAGAACCACGGCCGTGTCAACATGTCACACCGTATATAAAACAATCTGCTTCATGGTAAAAACAACTTAACCCTGTAAAGCCTGAACCATTAAATAATTGACAGAAAAATTCTATTTTTTGGATTTGGAGCTCTTATAGGTCCCTCTGAACAAACAAGCAAAAAAAAAAAAAAATTTAAATTTGGTATCATATCTGATACATCAGGTCACACAACTCAAATACATCTTTTTCCTGAACTAACAAAAATATTCTAAGACAAAAAAAAAAAAATACAAGAAATGTGTATTTCCATTCCATTGCTCTTGCAGAGGGCTGACAGACTCATGTATCAAATATGACACGTTCGGCTTTACAGGGTTAAAACATGAAACCAGATTTATTAAGAATATATCATCCTCTAATCAAAAATGTGGAGTAAGACTCATAACTGATGCTGATAAATTGTCTGGAAAGTCGACGTTTCCAACTGTTACGTTTTTTTAAAAAAAAAACGCTCATTTAACACTCGCTGAAATTGCAACAAATCTGAATTTTCGTTTTTAGCCCCAGAGGCGTCTTCTGTCTGCTCATTCAGAAAGAAGCAGAAGATTTCCATAAAATGATCACCAAGCACAAACAATGAGCTCATAAAGTCTAGATCTGTGGAAACAGCAGCCTTCATACACCAGCAAACAGCTGATTTCAACACAATGTTTTTTTTTTAAACTTGACTTACCCTGTTTTGTGATGACTGGAGATCCATAAGAATGTTCTGAACTGCAACAGAGGAATAAAATGAACATATTCAGGGTTCAGCAATTCAATGTTTTCCTACATTTACTTCAACCAAACACTGAAAACGTAGTCTTATTCAGACCGGCAGGTTTACAGACGGCTTAAATGGAAGTGTGTTTATGGGTCATTCATGTTCTGGGGTGAATCGTTCATATGCTTGCAGCGTTCACAAAACTGGAATGGTTTGTTTCAACGTCAGAAAGCACAATGTTTTAAACAAAAGACAACTAATGTGGTGGAAAAGTCCAGCATTTTGAGTTTCGACTGCCTAAGAGCAACAGCAAAGTAACCAAATAAAACACAACTGAACATCTGACAGGAATGAAGAAGACTCTACCAAATGAAAGGTCTCCGAGTGGGGGGTTGTGTCTTCCTGGAGTCCTTCCGCCTTTGGCTGCTCATGCGCTTCTGTAGGTTGATCACCTGGATCTTCATGGTTGGAGTGCGTTTTCGTCCACTTGTTCGTACCTTGATGGTGATGTCACGGTTTGACAGTGCAGCAGGATCACTGCAGGGACCCTGCTGACCCCTCAGGAACTCTCTGCTGCTGCCTTCGTCTCTCACGTGCTCTGGTTCTGCAGCTCTTTCATCCTCGCCGCTCTCTGGAGTTCTGTCTGCCAATCCGCCGTCCAGGTGGCTTTTCAGGTGCCTGGCGAGCGACAGCTCCCAGCTGAACCTGCGGTTGCACTGCGAGCACGTGTAGGCGCAGTCCTGCACGTGTGCGTGCTTGTGCTCGGTGCGAGCAGACAGAGAGCGGAAGGTCTCCCCGCAGACTCCGCAGTCATATGTGCGTCCACTTCTGTGCGTGTGTCTGTGTCTGTCCAGGGACTGCCTGAAGGAGAAGCTGCGGCCGCAGTCGCTGCAGTGGTGGGGGCGCTCCCCGCTGTGGATGACGCTGTGTGCCAGCAGGGAGGAGGCAAACCTGAACCTTTTTTTGCAGTCTGGGCACTCGTGCAGTTCTGCTGAGGCTGTATGCTGAGAACAGGCGGCTTCCTCCTCCACTTCCTCCCTGCTGCTCTTCTGGTCAGACACATTTGAAGCGTCTTCGTCCTCTTGGCCAGCATCTGCTCCTTCAGAGCATTTTTTTGCCATCAGTACTTCAGGGTTTGAGCTTGCAGCAATTACAATCTCTGCTGATTCAGACACAGTGATGATTTCAACAGCAACATTCTCCAGTAACGCAGCGCCGGGACTTTTCTGGGTATGGAACTGGCTGAGATGCTCTGCAGGTTTTGAAACTTTCCAGCGTGAAAGAGCAGAGAGTGAGGAAAGGATGGTTTCCCCCATGCTGGACGGAGGGACTGCATGTCAAAGGTAAATTAAAAGCTCTAGTTATCTGAACTGTAAGCAATATGCAACATAATGGATGCAACTATAACAAGACTCACCGTGTTGCTCTAAATGTCCCAAGTTTTGGTGGTGTTGCAGCAGATTTTTCAGATCTGAAGGATCAGAAAGGGTCTGCAGGCAGTCGTCCTCCACAGAGCTTTCATTTCTGAGCCAGGAGGCGGTCTGCAGAAACGCCGGACAACAGTTAGGACTCTGAGGGGTCAGAGTGCTGTCTTGCCGTTGAGTTTGAACCACTTTGCAGGAGAAAACCAGTAAAAACCCAGAATCATTTCAGACCGTCCAAAACACTTCAAACACTAGATCCCTGATGCTTTGATGAGTCAGGACAGTGTCTGTACTTCACTTCCACAGAAATGCACCAGAATGAAAAAGACAAACCTCACTCAGAACTGCTTAAATTGTAGGACATCCCTCCAGGGAGGGGTTGGGTGTCTTGCTTAAGGACATAGGTCTGATTTGAACCACTTGGCAGACAGCGGCTGAACCCGCTGAGCTACAGCTGCAGAGAAACAGCAGCAGATCTCCAACAATCATCTAAACCCCGAGTAGAGGGTTTTCCAGAACGGGTTTCAGTGGCCGTGCAACTGCTCCGTACCTCTGAGTCCCAGAGAAAAGTTGAAATGTTTCAGCGTATCGACACATTTGCGTCTACGTTGTGCTTCTAAAGCTGTGGGAACAGTTTGGGACGACCTGGTGTCTCAGCTCCATCAAGATGCAGAAGAGAGGATTTGGTGAGTCAGAATTGTACTGGCTGAAGCAGCAAGACAAACCAGAGCCAGGACAGTTCACCAGGTAACCACTAGGTGGCTTGTGTCATTTGCAAGTGGAGTCCAAGTTTTAAACGAAGGGAATGGGACTCAGTGATCTGCATCAGTGTCTGTGTTCCAAAAAAACCTCAAGAACTATTTAAAAAAAAAAAAAAAAAACAGCATTCAGCAGCATTTAACCAAGAAAATATAGTCATTGCCACAGAGAGAATAAACTGTTCCAATATACACCAATGTGTGTCATCACCACAAGCACCGTCCGTCTGAAGACATGGTCTCTGGCCTGGCCCTAAAACTGTGTGTGGATGTCAGTGCAGAACGTGGCGAACACCAAAATGTGACAACAGAAACTGTATTTGCTGACCCTCTGGACAATGTTCCCTGAGTTGAATTACCATTCCAACACTCTGGGCTTGTGTGATGATTCTTCTTGGCTCACCTGTTCCAAGTCCGGTACCGGCAGCAGCTGATGGAGCCGACAGACAAACTCTGAAAACAAGGTCTGCAAGTCGTCGTCATACTGAGGGCCGTACTCTGCAGGGAACACCTCCTTCAAAACAGTTTCAAGTTCCATTTTTTTTACTTCATCTTACAGCTCATCTTCCATCAAGACACCTTCAAACCCACATTAGCTCATCAGTAATTAAGAGTTGTAATTTGTCTGTTTCCAGCTGAGGTTGTTTTGACAGACGAGCAGCATCCTCACCGTGAAAAAGCCTCTTTTTTCTCCAGGATCTGTGAGGAGAGTCGGAATCATCTCAAGGAACTTCTCCGTCACTTCCTGCTCTGCCAAATCTCCTCCCTGCAACAATGGCAGCGAAACTTCGATGAATGTATGGATACATTAGATTAGAAAAATAAAATCTGTTCAGTAAATAATGCAATAAAACAACTAAACATTCAAAAATGAACATTTTTTCTATTCACGCTCAGTCAGGATGTTGTGCTGTGTCACAGCACGAGCAACCAAAGACTTTCTCTAATGCGGTCATTTGTAACTGAGCTTTGGAGAAAAAGGTAAATGATTTCAATAAAAACCGGGAGCTGCTACATCTGTCAGGGTAGGATGAGTGGCTCTGATCTTCTCCAGGTACGAAAAGATGCATTCTGGCGTCACCAGCGGTTCACTTTGGCACAGCTCCAGAATGTACTGATAGAAAATGAAAAAGGAGCACGCACTTATTATTGAGTTCACAACACTGTTTAAGAATCATGTGTCATGTGTGTTTGCATGAACGGTTATTGTAAATTCTCTTTGAAGTTTTCTTTTCCAACATCTAATACGTTTCCATGTATCAAGAGCATAACTTCAATGTTCACTATCTAAAAAAACAACTACCAATTTCTATTCTTATTAGTTTGAAAAATGTGTCACAGAAACCATAAAAACCGCTATTATTTTTAGAAGATTGTAATGAACCATTTAAATACAAGCAATTGTGGTTTTTCAGAGACGAGCGCTCAACAGAAGCCTCACCCTCGACCTCAACCCCACGGTCAGCTGCCATCTGTGCCTGGCCATCAGCAGCTCAGGGACCATGTCCCCCACCATCGACACAAACTCCGCCACATCCCAGTAGTTCTTCACGTCCTGTTTCTTCAGCACCTGCCACATGGAGGCTGTCATGAGCTGCAAAGGGGGGACCAGGAGGCGGAGAGAGGCCAGAGGCAAAGAGTCCTCTGGAAAACAGAGGCAAAGTCACGCTGAGTCACTTATGACATTGTGCTGAAGATTTTCTTTCCAGAAATAAAACCAAATCAGATACAGTTTATTGTCATGACAATGAACTACAGTGAAACTTAGAGCATCTCAAGACTGGGAGGTACAAGGAAACGAAAAGGCATCAATGTGCAAAAATGAAAGGTAATCCCTGTGCAAGGATGCAACGTATAAATAGAAAGAAATATGAATAAAAATACGGTTTTAAAAAATCGGGACTTTGATTAATGACGAGGGATGTGTCTCTTATTTGTAGGTGTTTAATAAAGTTATTTTAAAAAAAGCCTTAGGTGGTAGCAGGGGTTGACTTAATGGGTGCAGTCTATACAAAGGGGAAACCCTGTGATGCAGTAGGACAGGATGGGCTGGAATGCACAGAAGGTCCTCAGCAGCTGCTGGTTGATGGTGGTTCTCCTGCAGGTTCTGCTGTGTTTCCTTTAGGATGATCTTAGTGTTTGAAGGGTACGTGAGGTCAGCTGAGATGCTGATCCCCCGGAAGGTAAAGTTGTAGACTCTATCGACCCAATCCGATTTCGTTTTAAGATAAACAATCTACCTACTGTTATTTATTTATTTTTCTGCAGTGAAATAAAATGACAATGTTTTATTTTAAAGTGACTCATTGTTGGTTCCAGACGGCAGCAGTCAAAAGCTGTTTCTTGAACGCAGCCTCGTGGGTGTGCGTTCAAGAACAACCACTGTGTGTTGGCTTTGCTGATTTTCTTTTGTATTTTCTTTCCTATCAACACAGCTTTAATTTGAACTCACACAGAGATGCCGGAAGAAACTTCTGGGTGAAAGGAAAAACGAAGAGGCGATTTGAACAAGCTAACTGTAAGATTAGCTCAGCTATTTTAAAGCCATACTGCGCATGCTCGTTTTTACAAACAGAACAGAAGTGTGTGGCTGAAACTCACTGTTATTCTTCATCGACGTTGCTTCTTTTCCTCCCGGGTTTTCCGACAGAAACCAACCTTTGGAGACGACCGTTAGATCACGTGCGTCCATTTTTCTGCTGCTAAAAGTTTGGCTGCTTATGCTGCTTATCAGAGGTGGAAACCAGAAGAAATGTTGGCCCACCTGTACCTGTACCTGTACCTGTACCTGTACCTGTACCTGTACCTGTAACCCACGCCCTCTGCGAAACAATTGAGACGTGTGTTGTCAAGACGAGCGTCTTCTTCTTCTTTTTCTAATTCAAGGCATGTGTTTTATTCTTTAGGCTTTTGCTGCCGCCTGCTGGAAGTGTTTGGTATAATATTTTCTTTTCTCAATTTCTCTAATATTTGATATTTGTATAAAAAGGCGCACTACACTCAAATGAAAGGCACATCATTAAACTATAATAAAACTTCTTTGAAGACCCCGCCTGATGATAATGGTGTTGTTGGTGTTCGTGTGGCATTTTCATTCATTTCATTTTGAGTATTTTTTTACTCAAGTCGTTGTAAATTAGGAACAGATGAAAAAATGATAGTCTAATTGAAAAAGAGCTTATTTGTTATGTAGAAAGCATGCTAGGTGGGCCACAGGCTCCCTGCTCCGCCCCATTCTGATGCATCCACCTGCCGACAAATAGATCAGTGTACGTCTTTGTTTTCCCCGTCTGAAATGGCCTCTAAATTGAATTGTACGGTTGGATTGCTCACCATCTTTGTTGTTTGTAAGTGGGTGTAAGCTCTAGGGTAAACAAAGAGATGATGGGAAATGGGGCAGGCTTACTCCACGCCAATAGTTCCGCCCACAAGTCAAGAGGTGAATTTCTAATAAACTGCTGCCGCGCTACAGACACTATGTCCTAGAAAATGACACAGGTTTTTAGATGTTGACTAAACACAGCATAATCACAATTAAAAGACCACTGAGAACACTTTGAAAATAGGTCAAAAGATGATCATAACGAAACTATATCAACTAAAACATCCATCCATTTTCTAATCCGGTTTTGTCCCTTTTCGGGGCTGCCAGAGCCTAACCTGGCCACTCATGGTGCTTGGTGGGTTGAAACATGGATGAGTGCTGTCCAGATGAGTGCATGGTGCATGGTGCAGGATGGTGCATGGTGGATTAGAATTAAAGCTACAGTTCACTCAGCTACTGTGAGTCATTTATATTTACGATTATTTTGCTCAATTACTTTTATATAATTTTTGAAATATAAGCTTTACACACATAGTAGTTGTTTACTTGATCATGTGGCACCAAAGGTCAGGAGATAGGTTGGTGTTGGTTTTATTAGATGTTTCAAGGACGTTTATACAAACCCCCACCCCCAAAAACCACATTATATTTCCTCTGGTTTTGCCCACTGGGTTTACCACTTCATTGTGGTTTACCTTCAAGGCCCAGCCTTCCTATTTGTTCACATTTCTGTATGTTCATGCTGGCGACACTTTTTGTATTTTCACTGAAATTGTCACTTCCAGATTTTGGAGCTTTTCTGACTTGGTTTTCACATTACCGACTGCCTTTTTGTGTCTGGGTTGTGAGATTTGCCATCCTGTTGTGAGTATATCCTTGTTGTTTCTGCCCCTCCACTGAAATCACTTATGCTCTACCAAGATGCATTTGAAGTGGTGAATCCAACAGGGTCAGACAAGGAAAAGCATCAAATCCTGACTATGTACATGACTAGGTGGGATCTTACCTCACAATCGATCATCTGCTGATGGAATGCAACTAGTTCTGCTTTGCAGAGTGACAGATTTGAAAACTTTTGGGCATAACCAAGTTTTTCCAATCTTATTGCAGACCTAAAACGTTTGGAAGAAACTGAATTTCTGGCAGAGGATGGAAACACGACCAAAGCAGTTTTGATAGCCATCTTAGGAGGCTCCCACTGCATTGGTGGTTTTGCTGAGAATTTCAGCTGCAGTAAAAATGTTTGCAGAGACTGCTTAGTTGACAGGAGAAGCTTCATCAAAGACCCACCAGCACCAAAAAGAACTGCTGACAACTAGAAAGACAGTGTTGAGACCCTCTCCACCACTGACCAGTCTGCTGTGAATGGCATGAAATTGAACTCTGTATTCAATTCACTGAAGTACTTCCACGTGCACTCATGTTTGGGCCATGACTTATTTGAAGGGGTTTTTTCAAGTGACTTGGTGCTATATTTAGATACCCTTGTACGAGTGGGTAAGCATTTCACATACAATGACTTAAATAGAGCAATTGCAAAGTTCAAACACACAGGAAGTGATGCTTTAAGTAAGCAGTGTGAGGTGACAGAAGCTGGGGGGTTTCAGCAGCGCAGAACTGGTGTCTTCTGCGACTTTTACCGTGGTACTTTGGTGAAAAGATAAAAGATCCAGTAGACAATGAATCTTGGCAGTTATTCTTAAGCTTAGACGCTTAGATGCTCGCAGATATTTTGAGTTATGTCCTCATTATTTAAGAAGCTGTTCCTTTGTGTTCTGTGTCAGAGCGTTTTATATTCTGTCCTGAGGTTTGTCTATGCTTTGTTAAATTCCATATTTTGGTTCTGTTTTTAGGCCATGTTGTGAGTCCTTCCTGCATCGGTGTTTCAACTTGCTCACCTTTCCGTAACAGTAGATGTGTGGTAGATCTCTATATGCAGATATCTTTCAGAACACCATTGGTAGATGTCTAATAGAGTTCTCAGAGATGTCCTGTAGACGACTACAGTGGATGGATATTCTGCATTTAATAGCCATTCTGCCTAGTGGTGTGTTTAGATGATTTGCTTCTGTGCCCTCATCCTTGCTTTTCCATTAGGCACTTCCAGGTGCTTGGAATGACCAATTTGTTAATATCCTTTTGTCCTCAGCATTGGAGCATCCCATGTGTTTTCATAACAATTGTCTCAAAGGTAGATTCTAGGATCTTTTGAAACTTCTACTGGTCTCTTTAAGGTCTGCCTGCTTCTGATTGGCTAGCCATAACATTCACATTGCGTTCACTACATTATTTATTTGACACTTTTGTGTTGTCTACCATATTGTTCATAATCTTTGCCATCTTTTAAGGCTTCAAGTTGTAATGTCTTTGAACAGCATTGAATGTAATTAGAAGTTTATTATTCTTGGTGCATCCAGTTAGTCAATCAGATTTCAAATGTTTTGTTGGACATGTAAACCATTGATAATTCAGACCCTCGGTTGAGCTCCCATCTTTTTGTTTTAAGTGTTTCGAGTTCTTTTTTAAGTTAAATAATTTTTGAAGTTCAGTTGTTTGTGTAATGTGATTGTTGAAGTCATGTTTGAGCTTCTGTCAGAAAGGCGGTTAGCTGTTAAGAGTGCCACGTTTTGCGAATAAAATTATTTCTTGCAAGCACAAACATTTTGAGGTTTAGAGGTATGCAAAGTTGAGAAGAACAGGTGAACAATATGCTAAAAAGACAACTAGAAAGCCATTATGATATTTGCACTCTTTTATTTAGGTTCTTATGGGTGATGCAAATTTAAAAATGTATTCCAGATAACTTAAATGACAAGTTAACTTTGAAAAAGCTCAAAGATTGAGCCACACACCCAATTAGAAGTTTCAAACAGTTTTGCATTTCTCTGACATGTAAACATGCCTGAAAATAAGAAAGCATCTGAAAATACAGAAATACTTTGAAACCGTTACATGGGAGTGATCATCATTCTGGTGGCCCTGGCTGAGTAAGGCGCAGGTCCTTTCCAGGTGAGCCAGTGAAGACCTGAAGACCAACCAATGTTATCCCCTTTTGGATGCCAGTCTCCATTCAAACTGGCAGAGCCACATTTGCTGTACCACCAGCCACCACGGTCGAAATCAGTGCATGAATTGATGGCA